>PVKB01002478.1:0-277936 GCA_004027205.1 Ctenodactylus gundi
CCATGCATTGTATGTAGCTCCACTTGCACAGAATAGTCTTTGCCTGCAGGTGTGTCTAACCTTTTGGCCTGTTTTTTTATTTGTTTGTTTATCTTTGATTTTTTGATCTTATAATGGCAAGTTTTAAAAAGGAAGTTTTAGTATTTACATACGTACATTAACTATATTATATATGCAGTCTAAGACAATTCTTCTTAAAAATGGCAAAATAAATGGAAGGCATCAAGTTCGACACACTTATACAAGTCACAGCAGTGGTCACGTGTGGACTAGAGGTTGACTAGGAAGGGACACAGGGGAAATGTCCCACATCTTGATCAGGGTGATCCTTACCATGTGAATATACACATCACATTTGTCAAAGCTCATCAAATTGTACACTTGAGGTCTACCCATTTTTCAGAGAAACATTTTTCTTCAATAAAAAGCAAAAGATCTATTCAGGTCCTTGGAACAGAAACAAGGCAAATCTATTAAATCATAACATCATGATAAAAGCAGAAGCAGCTCTATTTTAAAGCTGTAGTTTATGAGATACCTATTCCGTGCCAGAGCTATACATATATTTTTATCCACTCTTTTCCCAACAAGTACTATTTTTATTAGTATATATTTGCAATACATAACAATTGCATTCAACTTGGAGAACTGGCACATATATGTATCCGATCTTAATCATGTTTCCTTCCCCACATTCTATAACCCTCCTTCACAGCGGGTCTCATTACTCCCATGTCACAGGCATGCAAACTGGAGCTTACAGAAGCTGAAATACACTGTGCAGGCCAAGTGAATAGATAGAGGCAGAGCTGGGCTTTGAACCTGAGTTCTCTGGCCTGAATGTCCGTCCACTGTTTACCTCCCCTTATTGCCCACTTGATGAGAACAAGAGTCCTTCCCTGTGTGTGTCTTGGTTTTCCCATCTTTGAAAAACAAGGGTGGGAGCAGCCCTATGATTTCCTTCAGAGAATGCAGACATAATGTCCATGCACTTCCTTGGGGCTTCTTGAAGCTGCCAGCTGCTGCTATGAAGGCCAGGTTGTCCCTTGGGAGGACTCGCCCTCTTAATGCTCAGAATTATCAGCAGCCACTGCTCTAGGTTTATGACTGACACACTTTGCAGTCTATCTTTGCTAATTGCCCCCAAAGCCACATGGAAGGAGCTGACATCAGGGCCAGAAGCACGATCCTGATCTCCTTGGGTAACATTCGCAGGGATCATGGGCCAGCTGGCCAGAGATTAGAGAAAGATTAGAGATAAAATTGGGGTAAGTGTTTCAGCCTCTTCACCCTGAAGGGCTGAGAGCATGGGCAAGTGGGGGTCCTAAATAAATAACAGGGCTACTCCCTCTTCCTCTCTTTTTTTCTCCAAACACACACCCACAGAGAGAGAGCGAGAGAGAGAGAGAGAGAGAGAGAGAGAGAGCGAGCACTGGGGATTTGAGGGTTACATCTCTGGATGCATTTCATGAGCAATTCCCTGGGCTGCACTCAGACCCCAGGAGAGAGAAGCTGTATTTGAGGAACATTAGAATTCTGAGAATTAAATTGAGCACAGTGGTGCATTTGGTTCCAGCTGTCCTAGAGACTGAGGCAGGAGAATTGATTGAGCCTAGAAATTTAAGGCCAGCCCGGGCAATACAGCAAGACTCTATTAAAAAATAAGTAAAAATTTACAAAAGAAAATAAAATTCTAAGAATTGTTGTTTGATTTAATATTATGAAGGCTGCATGTCACAGCAATTCTGGAGAAAATTGGTCAGCTTGCCCCTCAAGTGATTCCTCTGTAAAGGGTTTCTATTCTTTTGTGAATTGAGGTAGGTCTGTCCTACAAGAAAGGGTTTCTGAAAAGCTACCTCTGGGGTGGGGTGCCAGTCACAAAGTAGACTTAAGTGCTCCAAGTGAACCTTTGGAATACTGCCCAAACTTCTGCCAAAACAAAGTCATTGGACATGGAATTCAGAACTAGCCATCCAGTCCCAACTCTACCACATAGACAATGAGACATGGGCACTTTTACCACACTTCTGCAAAACAGCACCTAGCAATCTGGGGATGGGGTGGGGAGTCAGAGGTGTTGGTTGTCACAAAGTTCACTTGGAACCAAAGCCCTAAAAGGACCAAATTGTATCTTATTGGACACAGTATATGATGCCTTTCAATTCCTTCCCAGTTTAATCTCAACCCTGCTTCCCCAGTGCCCCAAGGTCCCCAACTTCTCTTACCTTAATTCTGGACCATCACTTTCTTGGACCAGCAAGTTTCTATGGCTGGGAAGACGTGTGTTTTTACGGCCAGAGCTGCCTGGCCTGTTTCAGAGCAGCTCAATGCTTGCAGAAACAGGAGCTGGGGATTTGTACTGACCCTCTGCTGATTTCTACCCCTCTAGCTGGGGCTGTACAAGGCGTTTCCTGCTAGCTATCTATTAAGAATGTAGAAAATGCACTCCAACAAGTCAACCTGGTTGGGCACCTGCAGGAATGTAGAAAATGGGGAGCTCTTTTTTATTTCTTACTTTTTGCACTAACAATTATTTTGTGAAATATCACAAAATATCACAAATATCTGAGACTGGAGGCCAATCATTTGTCCTAAACCATGTACAAGGTTAATAACATCTAAAACATCAGTTATGAGGTATAAATCAAACTGATGTCATAGCAAATCTCAGGAACTAATAGTCATTTCGGGTGGTTCTCTCTAGTTTCTCCCTCTGTCTCTATAGAAAAAGGGGAGCCCAGATCCCTAGATCTCAGGACATGTCACAGGCTTCCACGGACCACAGAGGATGTGAGGAAGACTTTGATGACCCTTTCCTAGAGGAAGAAATTCAGGAAACCCAGCAGGAGGCTTCAAACAGGTGGTGTCAGTCTCCATTTTGAAAATCCCCTTGGTATGACTGAGTGGCACTATTTTTCAGACCCCGCTCTCTGGCCCTCTCTTTCCCTATTTTAAATACAATAATTCAACAAATATTTGTTGAACAGGTCTTATTCTGGAAATTCTGTTCTCTAGTGAATACACATTTACCACATTCCTGCCTTTATGGAATAAATGCACATATGTGTGAATGGGTACACACACATTAAGATATTACAGTCATACTGTGGTACTCGTTTGCTTTGAACCACATTGAACTTGGTATTTGACTCATTTAGATGAGAAGATGTTGTTCTGATACTTGTTTATTTGGTACTAAATGTGCAGGCTAAAACTCGTTGATGTTGATATCGCCTTGTGACTTGCTCCCTTTTCCAGTAAAACAATTTGTTTGCTACTGCTTGTTTCGGATACTCCTTGTGCCACCTGGAACCATTCAATGACAATATGTGTATAACGTCAGATGGTCATATGTACTGTGACGAGAAATTAAGCAAGGAAGGAAAAGGAGGAAGGGAACGGGGCTTCTCCAATAAGGAGACATCTGAGCAGAGTTGTGAGGGAGGAAGCTCTGTGGGTGCCTTCTTTTGGGACCCCAGAGGGAACATCGCAGTTCATGTGAGATGAAATCATGGTTAGTTTGTTCACAGATGATCCAGGGAAGCCAGCATGGCTGGCAAAGGGAAATGAGGGGAGAAGAAATGGCAGCAGAACGCAAGGATTTTCATCTGCCATGTTTTGGCTTTCCTCGATTTGAGATAGACCCACCGAGGGTTTGGAGGACCGTCAAGTTCTGGAGGCTCTACTTTCCCAATACTTCCCAGTCAGTCCTTCTTCACCACCTCTCTGACACTCACCCCTGTCCAAGCCCACTATGTCTCTCCCCAGGACCACCACCACGGTCTCATGAATGGACTCCTCGCATTTACCCCTCCCCCACTCTAGTCCATTCACTCCAAGACAGCCACCATGATCACTTTAGAACATACAAAGAATCCATATCCTCCTTGTTAAAAGCATCTGATGGTTTCCCTTCCTGCAGCATGGCCTACAAGGCCTTCTACGACCCAGCTCTTGCCTCGATCTCTGTTATCTCCTGCCACTTCCCTCTTCATTCTGTTCCAATTCCACTGACTTTCTGTCTGTGCCATGAACGGCTTAGACACCCTCTAGTAGTCCTTACCCTTAGGATTTCCTCCTCCCAGTGTGCTTGCTCCTCAGGCACCCCTCCCCCCGCCTTGCTCCCTCATTTCATTCAAATCTCGGCTCAGCCACCTCTTCTGAGAAGCCTTCTCTAACTCTACTGTCCAGAGGAGCTGCCTTTTTGAGTTCTCTGTCCCATCACTCCATTATACTTTTCACCGGTTGTTACCATTTATTGCATCTGTTCTCTAAAATGATGTCTGGCAGACGGGGGCACTCAAGTGTTCGTTGAACAAATGTATGAGAAGTTGGGGAAGAGAGAAAATATTTAAGCATTTGCAGAAGGAAATGAACAGTAAATGAATGACAGCCATGATATGAGGAAGCCTGACTTAATCAGAGGTAATAGGGAGCCCTCTCTGTGGAAATCACCCTTGAGCTGAGTTTGATGGGCCCAGAAGGCTGAAAAGAAGTTTAACTTGGCAAGAGGGAAGAGAGAAGTCTGTCAAGTTGGAGCAACAGCACATGCAACAGTCTTATGATGGGAGGAGTCTGGCAAATTTGAGTGACAGGAGAAAAGGAGGTAGTGTGTTCAGAGTGGAGACGGTTGGGGAGCACAGTGCAAGATGAGCTAGAAAAGTAGGCAGTGACAGAGCAAACAAGGTGGCTTTGCAGACCCTCGTGAAGAATCTTGTCTTTTTCCTAAGAAGAGTAAGCTACTGAAAGGTTTTACAGAAATAGATGTTGAGGAGTGTGGAGAAGGGGAGGGAGAGGGAAGTGACTTCACCAAACATGCCTTTCTGAAGCATCAGTCCAGCTGCAGAGTGGAAAAGGGACTTAGAGAGTAAGTGAATGTGAATAGACCTGTTAGAGCTGTTCTCATGGTCTAGGCAAGAGATGATGATAGCTGCATCTGGAGAGCAAGGGGAAGGAGGTGGAAGAAGAGAAGTCAGTAGATTTAAGAGCTATTTAGAAAATAAAATCAGTAGATGTGGTACTGATTTGGATATAAGAAAGAAGGAGTAGCAAGGGTAATCTCTAGATTCAGGACGTATGTAACTTGATGATGAATTTGCTTCTCACTGAGATAGGAAACAGTGGAGGCCTGTCATGTTTGGGAGAGAACACAGACTTCCATTTGGAGCAGGCTGATTTTGAAGAACCTTGGAGTTATTTAAGAAGAGATGGCAGTAGGCAGTTGGCCGACACATCTAGGGGTAGAAATATAAATTTGGGAGTCGATGGTCGGTAGACAACTACTGAGGTCTTGAGTTCTAACTTCCCCAGGAAGAGCAGAGAATAGGACAGAAAGAGGGGCTGTCCTTTGCTTTATGTGACTCGAACATTCACAAGCCAACTTTAGGAAGCAATGAGCTTCAAACATTACCGAGAAAGACGGGGGAGAAGGTAGAGTGAAAAATCAGAAGAAAGATAATATCCTAAAGCCCAAATAAAAGTGTATTTAAGCTGCAACTAATCACCCATGCCAAATATTGCTGCAAGTATAAGATGTGGCTGACTGAAAAGCCTCTGTTGGATTTGGTAGGTGCGAGGTCGGTCGTGACCTGGGGAGAGGTGTTTGCTGGCATGATAAGGCCAAATAAAGATGCAAGTGGGGTGGGAAAAAAGGAGAGGGAGTGCTGATGGTGTGGAGGGCACTTTGCAGGAGTTCAGGGGTAGAAGAGGTGAGAGAGAATGGAATCTAGGGGGTGGCAATAGGGTTGGACAAAGTTATTTTTTTAAATTTTATTTTGGCAAAAAATTCGTATGATGTAAAATTTAACATTTTTGAAGAAATGTATGAATTCCAAATTCTGTAACACATTAGAACCATGGGGCTTGGGGAAATTGCGAGGGTGTGTGTCCACCCCTTTTTCTATCTGACCATTGCTTCTCTTTCTACCCTGCCATTCATGTTGGGGCCTTTTTATGTTATTATTTTTGTGCATTTCATAAGAGGGACGCCCATCTATAGTCAGTCTTTTGTGCTTGGTCCAGTTCAGTGAGCAATATTGACTCTAGGTGGTCCTATTTTCATTCAAATGCTTCATATGTGTCTGTCTTTATGGATGTATAGTATTCCATTGTGAATAGATATCACATCTTCTTTAACCATTCCTGTATGGTGGGCAGGTAGGTTGCTTCCAGGATTTGGCTGTTATGAATTGTGCTGTTATAAACATGGGTACGCATGTGTCTTTTTGGTATGTTGACTTTATTTCTTTTGGGAACCTGCCCAGTAGGGGAGTAGCTGGATCAAATGGAATTTCTATTCTCACCTCTCTCATGAACCTCCAGACTGTTTTCCATAATGGTTGTACCAGCTTACATTGCCACCAGCAGTGGAGTAGAGTTCCTTTTTTGCTGTACCCTTGCCAACACTTGTTGCTTTTTTAGTTCTTGACATAGGCCATTCTCACTGGGGTGAGGTGAAACTTCAGTGTTGTTTTTAATTTGCATTTCTCTGATGTCCAGTGATGACGAACACTTGTTCATGTGCTTGTTGGTCATTTGTACATCTTCTTCTGAAAAGTTTCTTTTCATTTCAGCTTCCCACTCCTTGATGGGATCATTTATTTTAGGGGGCTTTGTGTTTCTCAGTTCCTTGTATACTCTATATACTAATCCTTTCTCTGAAGTGTTACTTGTGAATATCTTTTCCCACTCTGTGGGTTGTCTCTTCACCTTGCTGATCATTTCTTTTGCTGTTCAAAAGCTTTTTAATTTAATGTAATTGCATTTGCTGATTCATGCTGAGATTTCTTGTGCAGTTGGTGATCTGTTCAAAAAATCCTTTCCTGTCCCTATGTCTTCCAGGGTTTTACCTATTTTGTCTTCCAGTAAGTTTAACATTTCTGTTTTGATGCCCAGTTCTCTGATCCATTTTGATCTGATTTTAGTATGTGGCGATAGATTTCAGTCTAATTTCATTCTCCTGCATGTGGAGATCCACTTTTCTCAGCACCATTTGTTGAAGATGGTGTCTTTTCTCCAATGGATTGTTTTGGTGCTATTGTCAAATATCAGGTGACTGAGGGTGTTTGGGTTTGTTTCAGTATCCTCAACTCTGTTCCACTGGTCCTCTTGTCTATTCTCATGCCAGTACCATGTAGATTTAATCGCTTTGTAGTATTTTTCGAAGTCTGAAATTGTGATTCCTCCAGCTTTGAACTTTTTACTTAAAATTGCTGTAGAGATTCTGGGTCTTTTATGGTTCCATATAAATTTTAAGATTGTTTTTTCTTGTTCTGTGAAGAATATAGTTGGTATGTTGATTGTTACTGCATTGAATCTGTGTAGTAGCTTTGGAAGTACAGTCATTTGGACAATACTAGTTCTTCCTGTCCAAGCACATGGGGCATCTTTCCATTTTCCAAAGTCCTCTTCCATCTCTTTCTTTAGGGGTTTGTAGTTTTCTTTGTATAGGTCTTTCACTTCTTCGGTGAGATTTATTCCTAAGTATTTTGTTGTTGTTGTTGTTGCTATTGTGAAGGAGCTTATTTTCTTGATTTCTTTCTCTTTGGATTTATTATTGGTGTATACGAATGCTATTGATTTGTGGGTATTATTTTTATAACCTTCTACTTTCCTGAATTTATTTATTAGTTCTAAGAGTCTTTAGGTGGAATTTTTGGGTCTTCTATATGGAGTATCATGTGATCTGCAAATAGGGATATCTTTACTTCTTCCTTTCCAATGCATATTCCCTTAATTCCTTTCTCTTGCCTGGTGACTCTTGCCAAAATCTGAAGCACTAAGTTAAATAGTAAGGGTGGCCCTAACTCTAACCCTTCTTCTTAAAAGGATAGATTTCAACATGATGGAAATCTAACAGAAAGGGTCCATCTGTGCATAGGAGGTTGGATATGTCACAGAAAGAATGTGGCTTTAATAATACAACACACTGGAGAAAGGAGGAAGACAGAATGAGGTCAAAGTTCAGGTGGAAGGATTGTCTTTCAATGGGAGGAGGCACTGTTCTGCTGTAAAGGAAGAAAAGAGCCCAGGATTGGCATGTATGTGGTGAAGTTATAATGATCTTTGCACAAAAGCTGGATATTTCTCATTTACTTATTTTTAGTGGTCAAGGAATTGGACCAGGAGACAAGAGACCTTGGTCCTTATCTGAGATACTCTTTCTAAACATATTGGCTATCTTGGGAGAAGTTACTTCTCATTCCTTTGCCCATATTTTTAAGTGAGAGTGCTTTATTAGATGATTTCTAAGGTTTCTTACAGCCCTACTTTTCTGAGTAAATCAAAGGAAGGTGAAGACCAAAACAGCAGAAAATTAACAACTGAAAATATTCTCTTTGTGTTTTGAATGCAAGCACTCACTTCTAGTTCAAGAAGATGGACTGAGTTAATGCGTTTAATCTTATTTTCCTTTAACAATTTCACTAAATGCCAAAAGAAAAAAATAAAAATTAAGAACAAAATCTAGAGCACTAGAAAGGCAGAAAAAGTATCACCAGCAAACCAGAAAAAATATAGTGATTTGTGCAATTTCCATGTATCAAATCAGTTAAATAACCTTATGAAACAAGTACTTTTTAAAAATTGAGTAAGCAGATCCACAAAGACATTAGGCAGCTTGTGCAAGCCAGGTAATTTTGCTCTAGCATCTGCATGTTAGGTCAGTTTTGTGTCCTCCCAGCAACAACGAGAAAATTCTGGACATTGTGGAGGAGAACCCGCACACTGCAAATCCAGGAATAAGAGAAGGATATTATTGAAATGATCGTAAATCTTCTAAATGAGGCCCAGGGAAAATCTCAGAGATAGAAGGAGCTGGGAGCTACCGTAAGTCACAGAGCAGAAAGCAGAGAAGTGAGTTGAAGGGCCGCCAAAGCCGTGGGCCACTCTCCAATTCTGTGGACGCCATCTTGCTCTAGTGTGTACTTCTGGCTATCGTCAGTGAGAACTGCTTTCTGCATTAAGCTCTTCTTGTGCACAGAGTGGTAACTTAGAATACACTTTGTGGTTGGAAAGAGAAGCGGGAAGTAGCCAGGTAATTTGGGCATGACCATGAGGCTATGATTACAAAAGGCATTTTGGTATCACTTTAAATTCCCCGATGAAATATATATCCAATAGAATGTTTAATCGATCTCTGAGATACTAGTTGCTCAGACATTAAGTAGTTCCTTATCCATGCTTCATAAACAGGAGCTTTTCTGTCGGTACACCCTCCACCAGTCATCTACACAGCTCTGTCACATTCAGAGAGGAGGTTTGTCTGGTGAATGGCCACCTGCACAGCTGCTGGGTACTTAAAGTCAATTACCAAAAGATAACCATCTAGTCCTTCATATGAACAGCCAACCTCCTGACATTTATAAAGATGACCGACAGCATGACACAGAAACACTAAAATGAAGACTCGAGACAACTGGTTTTTGAGGGGGGGAAATACAAAATGCATTTTAAAATTTCTAATTTGTATCTTGAAAAATGTTCAAGAGACTAATGCATACTTAGGACAAAATTAGTCTGGTATGAGAAAAGGAAAAGTAATTGGAGAATAAGACGAGTTCTTCTGAGTTGAAAACATGATTGCTGAAATAAAACAACCTAGAAAAACAGGTAAACAGCTATGGAAGTAATTTGAAAATTGTCTTAACAGGTGAGAAGCCCAAGTCATGAAAGACTAATGGAATAGACTATGGAGTAGAGATTTACCTATGGGAATTTTGTATTAAAGGTTTCAAATCAGTAAGGAAAAGACTGACTGATCAACTGATGGTATTGAGAAAATTGAGTATTCAATTTAAAATGCCCAAGGTCCATCTTAAATCCTTTTGATCCTCTGTACTGGTCAACTTGCCTTTCACAGGGACAAAAGACCTGACACCTGCTCTGCAGAGGAGGAGAGGGTTATTTGGCTCACAGTTTCAGAGATTTCAGTCCATGGCTTATGGCTTCAAGGCAGAAATATCCTGGTGAAGGGCATGGCAAGGAAAGCTCTCCAACTAATGACATCCCAGAAGCAGAGAGCAGGAGAAGAGTCAGAGAGGAAGGGTTCAGGGACCAGATATAGTCCCCAAGGTCACATTCTCATGACCCACTTCTTCCAGTTGGTCCCTGCCTCCTAACAGCCCATTAAGTTGTGAACTTCTCACTCTCACAGTCCAGACACCTGTCAAGCATCTCTAACCCCATCATGGTGGGGCATGCATTTGAAGAATGCATCTTTTCTCAGGTTCTCTCTCTTCTTGGCTTCCATGAGGCAGGCAGGTTTCCTCCACCATGTTCTCTCGCCATGATGTTGGGCTTCACTTCAGTCCCACAGCAACAGAACCAGCTACCAATGGAAGAAAACCTGAGCCAAAATAAGCCTTTCCTTCCTTGAAGTGGTCTATTTGTTTATTTTGCCACAGCAATACAATGTTGACTAGTGCATACGGGAAATATACTGTCATATTACTGCATATACGATAGGTTTAGATATTAAGATGAGAATTGTCTGTCTGAGCTCATCATCCATCTTGGAGTCATAAAAATAATTTACCTCAGGGCACACAGTAAACTTATGTGCTTTAAACCAACTAAATTATAAGACAAACAGGAACCTCAAAGAAACTACTTGCAATATATTTCCATAATGATTGCAGTTTGTGATATTGAAAAGAACATCCATAAATCATTAAGAAATGATAAAGTTACCAATAGACAACTCAATAAAAATATAAATAGTGAAATCATAAGAAAAATGCCAAATCAACAAATATTTAAATCAATGCTTAACTTCAGTGGTTATTAGGGAAGTACAAATTAAAAATGAGATATTTTCCTTTTTTTCTTGAGACAGAGTCTCATCCAGTAGTCTAGGCTGGTTCTGAACTCACTATGTAGCTGAAGTTGGCCTTGAACTCAACAATCCTCTTCTCTCAGTCTCCCTGTTGCTAGGATTACAGGCATGCGCCAACATACCCAGCTGATGTGGTCCTGGGGAATTGAACCCAGGGCCTAGCAGATATCATTTTCAACTCTCAGACTGGAGAAAGTGAAGGACTAGTAACACCTTCTATTAACAAAAATATGAGAACAGATTATCCTCACAGTGAATGTAAGTTAGATGATCATTTCTGGAGATCAACTGGCAGAAGCTTTCAAAATTTAAAATATGAATGATTTGTGATGTAATAAAACACTTCATGAATTTTTTGAAGAAGTGCTATTTCTCTAAGTATAACAAAGATATTTTAAAAGAAAGGTCCTTTTAACAAAAACATATTTTTTTGTGGTACTGAAGATTCAACCCAGGGCTTTCACCCTGAGCTATGTCCCCAGACTATTATTTAATCTTGATGTTGAGACAAGGTCTAAGTCACCAAATTGTCCAGGGGGGCGTTTGCCATAAGCCAGGTTTAAAAATATATTTTTAATTTGTAATAAGATAACTGTAAGTCAAGTACCAAGTACCAGTATGAATATCAATTATCTATGCAAACTTCCAGGGAGATGGATGCCATGGTTGGTCAAAATAAAGATCATCTATATATCATTGTCACCAAGTTTATATCTCCAGCTCTAACTTCCTCCCTGAGCTTTGGATGCACATATCCAATTGTCTACCTGGCATCTCTCACAGGATGTCATATAGACGCCTTGAACATAACACAGCTAGGCCCAACCGTTTGGCTGATCCACCCGTAGGAAGCATTCCTTTCTGTCTTTCAAGCCACAGATAATAATACCATCATTTAGTCACTCAGTTGCTCAGGCCACAATCCTTAGATAATCATTCTTGATCTCTTGTTGAATTCTTTCCCCTAACCTCTACATTCAATCTATCAGCAAATACTATCGCCTCCACCTTCAGAATACATCAAAAAATGAATGCAATCATTCCTCATCATCTCTACTTTTAACCTACTCTGAACCACCATCATCGTTCCCTTGGAATACTGCAATAGTCCCTTAGGGCCTCTTTGTCCCCCAGCACCCCTGTCCCATCTCCTCGCATGCTTGTCTTCCCCTCGGGGTCAGCATGGCCTTTCTGAAGCATAAATCAAATCCTGTCACTCCTCTGGTTAAGTGCTCCAAACGCTTTCTTTTGTATAATCTGTTTGCTGTGCTGTATGTTTCTTTATTGGTCCTTCTTAAACACTAGGGAACTAATGTTTGGCACAACAAAGAGCTGGTGCTTGTTCACATGCCATTTTTCCAGCATGCGAACATTTTGAAGAAGCCATCTGTGACTAACTTTCACGTGGTTAGGAAGGCAACCTTAGCAATAAGCAATATATTTTAGACTTCAAGAAAAAAGCAGAAAATCTGCAGAAAACCTTTCCTTCAGTACTAGTGTGGCTAGTTAAGCGGCTGAAATATCTGCTGTGCTGTTTTCTGGGTGGCGCTATCTACCACAGCTGTAAGTACTGACGAGCGTTACATGAAAGCATACATGTTAGATGATGCTAACATCTAACCTCATATGTTAAATGAAAAATGAAAACAGTTGTGTCCCCAGGTCACTTAATTTTGATAAAAATGGTCTGATAGAAGTGAATGGCCTCTAGGAGTCACACCTTGAAGGGTGAAGCTGACCCAGAGTTCAAGGATTAACAAAAGACTTTTAACTGGCTGGGAGTAAGGTGAAATGCCATCTGAGACCTTTTTTTTTTTTTTAAAAAAAAATCCACAATAACTATAATTGGAATCAATATTGCTTTTTTAACGTTCTAATTAAAATTTGGGGGGTTGTGTAGTTTTCAGGAACCCTCATTTCTCATAAACTATATTCTTTTAGCACTTATTTTTACACTATGTAGAGTTTTTAGAAGCAAAATTATAATAGAAACACCTGTGTTTATTCTAAATTCTAAGCCTTTTAACATCTTCCCACCCCCTTTTTATCTACTATCAAAATATGAACTGAATCCATAGCTTCTCCCTACCTGCAGAATTCCCATCATAATCTAAGCTACCATCTTCTGCTTGTCGGGGCTACTGAAACAGCCTCCTTTGTATTGTCCTTGTAGTTCTTCCCTCACACAGCCACTACAAAGATTCTTTCAAAACATAAATCAGATCAGGCATGGTGGTGCCCGCCTGTACTTCCAGGACTCTAGGGGCCTGAGGTCGCAAGATCACAAAAGAGAGCCCAACCTGGGCAATTGAGCAACTTAGTGAGACTCTGTCTCAAAGATCAAAAAGAGGGCTTGGGGCATAGCTCAGCAAAAGGCTCTGAGTTCAATCCCCAATACTGAAAAAAGAAACAAACAAGCCATGAATCAGATTTCATTATTGCTTTCTTTAAAAATCAACATTCTAATAGCTTTCCATTGCACTCTGAATGAAGCTCACTCTCTTCCTGGGGCCCCCAAGTCCTTCTCCTTCCCAGTCTCGCTACTTCTCCAGCTTCGTCTCCCTACCACTGCTTCTTGTTGCTCTATTCCAGCCACACTGGCCTTTTCTGGATCTTAGCCACGCCAAGTTATTCCTGCCTCGGGATCTTTTCATTTACTGTTTCCTCTGTCTCTAACCATCTTTCCCCAGCTGGTCTTCTGGCAGGTTCTTTCTCACCATTTGGGTTTTGGCTAAACGTTACTCTCTGAGCAGCCGTCACCCTTATCTCCCTGGAGACCCATCTCCCCCATTCGAGTTGTCTCTAGCACATCGCGCCTGATTTAATTTCTTCCCAGGATCTACAATACTATCAGAAATACATGTATTCTATCTTTCCTCAACTTCTCCTTGTTAATTCTTAATTCACAGTCCCAGAACAATGCCTGGGCCATAGTGTATATTCGCTGAATAAATGACAAATGTAATGAACAACTGTGACAGGGTTATTGACCCAATTCCATTGCACAGGCCTGTACCTAAAAGGCACATGTTCTAAGATCTGCAGCTGTTTTCCTGGATTCCATGCGTTTGCTTACATACCCCCACTACTTTAATGGAAATGATCCGATGACTTCACTACTATCCTTGTCATAATTCCAGTGATATCAAGATAAGGGAGAGCTGAAAACGAAGCTAAATGCCTTGGTATTAAGACTAAGTTTGTAACTGAAAAGTTTGGTAAATATATAAATGAAATATAGTCTTATTGCTAATTGGCCCAAATCCCTACATTCCTGCAGCAATACTAACATCTGTGTTTTAAGGAGGCTGTCTCATATATTCATTTTAAGCAAAGAAAAAAGTACTTTTAATGATTAGAGATAATAGATGTAGTCAGGGTAAGAGAGACTCAGATACATTTGTGAACACACATGAATTTTGGTAAAAATTTTGTCCAGAGCAGGTAGAGGTAATAACAGGGAAAAAGAATGTAGGGAAGCCAGAGCTTCAAATAACTTTACAGATCACATAAGAACATTTTCCAAAGGAAGTTTCACATACTTAAATTTTGAAGGATATTTTGTATCTAGTAGGATTTCCAGAAGTAAGAATTGTATGAGCACCCTAATAAGAGGCTGTGGTGATCAGCTGTTGGGAAGAACAGGGTGTCACACCAAGGCCTCTGGCTATAATTCAAATCCAGTGAAGATGGAGAACAAGAGTATAATAAAATTATGATAATATAATTCTCGTGTTCCCCAAATAGTGAATAACTGAACACAGAAAACTTGTGTAAAATTGTAATAACACAATCCTCATGTCCTCCAAAATTGACTGTATCCATGAGATTTGTGTTTTCAAAATTTTATCACACTTACGTTACAAAGAACTGTTATTGCTCCTTTTTTCTTGACTTACTTAAAGTTCTTCACATTCTTCTAAAACCATGGAGTTCCTAACAATACAACAAATTCATGGTGATTATTTTCAACACCTGAAAAAATATTTGGTTGTCTATTAGGTGCCAGTCTTTGTGCCTCAGTTCTGGTTACTGGAGACACATCAGAAGCCAGGACAAAGCCCTGGCTGGTGTGTAGCATGAATGTTTCTAGGGTTGTGGGACACAAGAAAGGCAAGTGCGCAAATAAAGATAATCCGAGACTGTAATCATCACTCTAAAGCCAGCTCAACGGTAATAGCAGGAAGGGACATTTGGGCGGGGTCGAGGGGCAGATCGCCATGGATAGGACAGTGAGGATTTCTAAGTAGGTAATCCTTGAGCAGCCTGACGGATGAGGTCTCATGTGGCTGGGAAAAGGGCATCCCATGCAGAGATATGTGCAAAGGCTTTGAGGCAAGCATGAGAAAGTAACGTGATACGTCTGCACATAAAGCGGTGTTCTCAGGACTGTTGCCAATTTCGAGGTGAGTCTGGAGGGGCCGGCAAGGGCAACACTATTTAGGGCCTTGTCAGGAGGGGCCTTGTTTTTGATTCCAAGTGTTAATAGGGCATTTGTTATAAAAACCATCAGGGCATTTTGTGGCAGTGATTTTTTGGTAATCATCCTGGCTCTTGTGAAATAAAAAGAAAGGACCTGGAAGAGGCCATGGGTGCAAGGTGGGAGCCCAACCTAGAGGCTCTTTCAGGATAGCAGGTGCGAGATGATGGAGGTTTGCACTACGGTAGTGGGAGTGGAGATGCAAACTTGAATTCAGATTCTGCATATATTTAGTTGCAGCCAATGGCGCTTGGATATACATGCTGAGCAAGACAGAGAAGTCAAAGCTGATTCCCAGATTTTTTGGTTTGAATCATCAGGCTGCTGAAGTAGAAAGAAGAGAGGTAGAGTCAGTTCAGTTACCTTCTTACTGAAATCACCGAGAATGATGATGAGGTAGCGAGGAAGCTTGTGAACTCAAGTGACTGAGCAGGAGTATGCAAATGTATCCAGGCAACAAATTAATTCATTTAACAAATACGTATTGAGCCCTTGCTATGTGGCACATACCATTCTAAGCTCTAAAAGTGGTATTTCTGGAACAGTGCCACATATTTTGGCTGCCTTATCTTTATACAGACATTATATCATCTGCCATTCGAGGAGGGTCCATGCCTAGCACAACCTTTATTCCTCACTGCCCCAACTTATCAGTCACACACTACCCCAACACATACTTGCCAACTGACTGAGGCAAACTGTATTAAATAGATGCTGGAGTATAAATGTTGTCAATAATTTAACATCACTAATGTCTCAGACACAAAGTGATAACAAAAGCAGACACTGGTCTCAGTGGTGCAGGCCTGTAATCACAGCACTCTGGCAGGCTGAAGCAGAAGGACCGCAAGTTCAAGCCCAACCTTGACAACTGAGTGACTTAGCAAGACCCTATCTGAAGAAAAAGGGAGGTGGTGTGAGGATGTAGATCAGTGCAAAGGCACTGAGTTCAATCCCTAATACAGGAAAAAAGTGAAACACAAAATTTTGTTGACCTAATCTGTAACTTCTTTAGAATCCCTAAAAACAAACACTGTTATTTTAAAGACAGTTAAAAAAAACTTGAAGAAAAAAAGAGGTGAAGACAATCATATTTTATTATTTATTTATTTTGAACACTAGACTGAGGATGTAAGTCCATATGAGGGTCCTGAGAGCAACATCTGGGACCACTAAAAAAAAGGTGTCAAGTTTACCATTGTTACTTAAGTCTAATTGCTATGAAAAACCTGGGAACAGCAAAACAAACGATGTTCTATTCTTAAATTCTTCCTCTAGTATATTATTATTGCGATTTTAACATATACATTGCCAGAACTGGTGCAGAGTGGTATTCCAGGCAGTGAACGACCTTTGTGCTGCCTCTCCTATTTTTTTTCTTTTTAATTTTGGAATAACCAGTGCATCTTAATATTATAGCCTGTAAGTTCTATGGAGAAATTAGGAACAGAAGCCAATCTGCTGACTGCGTTCGAGGATAATGTATCTGGTGTGTCATGTCTTCTTGGCTTCAAATGTAAAGTAAAACAACTTGGAGGACTCCCAACACCTGGAGGCCAACATACACAATGAAGCATTCTCCTGAATCAGTCATTCCCTGTGACGAATGTCTAGAACTTACGCTACTTGCAATATGCACTTTATTTTACTGAGAAAGATATAAACAAAGCCAGTGTTGTGGATGAGGTATGGTATGAGGCAAAAGATAACTGAACAGACTAATTTTAAATGAACTAAAGTGACAGCCTGAAAGAAGGTATGTAACTACCTGAGATTCAGTAAGAAAAAAATCTGTGAGAGTATTGACAAACATTCACACAGGGCAAATTCATAAGAATACCCTTGTTCTCTGAGCCAGATTTTCTTCAAAGTAATAACGAGTACTTGTGTGCATTATCTAGGAAAGGTTCTTTTTAAAGGAAGATTTCCATTATTATTTGATGTCTTATTTTTTTCATTGCTTTTTCTTGCATCCTTGTCAGCATCTACTGCCTTGAGTCCTTTATAACTATTTAGGATTAAAAGCAATACAGTATGAAATCTTTCGTGTAAATTGAAGTCTTACATGTAGAAACTGTCATGTAATTGTTGAGCATTATTATGATCAGAATCCACCATGTTGTTTGCTTTTGATAATGGGATGTACTGTTGTCTCACAGTACACTCAGTTTTTAGAACCAATAAAACCTGATTTGTGTGTCCTTCATGACTGTCAATTTCTCTATCAATCATCTCATAAGTTATTTACCATTTCACCTTAACAGCTATTTGTAACTTCCATTTCCAGTGTGTTTACATGAAATTTGTGAACTCTGCTATCAACCAAATTTAAGGGGGGAAAACCAAAATATGGGGATAGGGTCAGCATCCTACAATTTAAACACACTTCTTCCCTCCTTTCTCTCTCCCACACACACATAGTCAGCATACCACAATCAAAACACCTCTCGGACCCTCACCCGCTCTTTCACCCTCACACACACACAAACACTGTAATCTGCCAGGGTTGGCAATGCTTTTAGACAATGTAGCTCCCAAAATACTGAAAGTTTACAACATTCTCACTTTTATCCCAAATTGATGGTAGAGTCCTTACTAAGCAATGGTTAACACCTGAAACATATAAAATGTTATTATTTTCTGACAGATTGATTTCAAAACTTATATTAGAGAAATGGCCCCCTCCTGTCATGGTTGCAAAGCCAACATGTTGTGAAGTTGCGTCCTAAGCACTGTGTACAGAAGGCAACACATTTTCGTTTAGGAAACCAATTCCCTTAAAAACTCAGTTAAGGGATTCTCGTTTATCTTTGAAGGGAACACTTTCAGTCCTCAGTTTCCCTTTATGTAACTGTTTAGCTTTGTTCACTCATCTCAGGTTAAAATCCTGAAGATTTAAGAAACCCTAAACACTGACTAAAAATATTCTCAGAACTTATGGGCTTGAAGTATAGGAACTCCGGTCTAAGGAGGGCAATGAATGCCGTTTCAGACACCTTAACGAAGGAGTATCCGTGCAGTTTATTTAGATGCTTCTGACTTAATAACTTTTTCCTGCTATATCATTAGCAAATTCACCAATATTAAAGTTGGAAAGCACAACATAAAAGGACCCACACTTGTGTTGGTACTATACAACTCTAAACATACAAAGCATTGTCACTCTAAACAAAAAGGAAAGACTGAAGTGTGTCCTCAGGGGACCCATGAATTTCCCCAAAGTGTACACGAGAAGTTGTGTAATGTTATCTGCACACATTTTTCTTTATTTTCTGAGACATGGTCTTATTCTATAGCCCACGCTGGTCCTCAACTCAGTATGGAACCCAGCCAAACCTTGGACTCACGGCAATCTTCCTGCCTCAGCCTCCTGAGTGCTGGGAATATAGACATGCGCGAGCAAACCCAGCTTACGTGGTCCTGGGGAAATGAACCCAGGGCCTTGTACTTCCTAGGCAAGCGCTTTAACTGCTGCATACATTTTTCTAGGGAGAGGGCTCAGAACTTTAATCCAGTTTGGCTAAAAGGCTAATAGTATATGGAAGATTTCTAATCACCTCTATATTCTCAATTAAAGCTGTGCACCACAGAACTTTACTTTTGATCAACTAAAAGTCAATTTTAATGGAAAGAGTAGGAAACAAAATAATACGCAATTTTCAAGGGTTGGGCAAGAAAACACCCCAAAATGTTATTTCCTTTATGACTGTAGGAGCATGTTCTGGTTTAGAATGGGGAAATGAGGACACAAGTGAACTGAAAACAAGGGGATCACTAAGGGATTCAGTATTAACGAAACAACAGCGTGAATTTAAAATGCAATTTAACTGAAGACAACTTTCCAGTTTCTGCATATTATCAACTTTTTATTTCTGAATATCACAAACTTCAATCAGAATACTTTTAAAAATATTATTCTGCATGCATTTAACAAATCTGACAAAAGGACAAGTATTCAGTTACTCGCATTATAACTGAAGTTTTAACTGAACAATCAATTAACATATGTTTAAAATTATTAGGTACAGGTGACAATGAAAAAACTTCAACTCATTAATCTGATGGCATCCTATCACTACGTATGCATTCATGTAGCACTACTAGTAATGACCCTGAAGCACAGGCAGGTGGAGACGGAGCATCTCCCTAAGAGGCAACCGAAAGGGGTCAAACATCATCCTCATCATCACTACTTAGGACAAAGCTGCTGCTGGTGGACAAAGGCCCATCTTCCTTCACATCCCCCAAAGTCCCTCTCTCATCAGAGTCGTCAAATACCTTCTCATTGGAACCCTCCTCCTCATCAAACTTCTCACTGGAATTGTCATCTTCAAACAGCTTTTCATATACATCTTCTTCTTCTTCGTCTTCTTTTTCATCTGAGTCTTCAAACAGCTTTTCATCTATGTCATCTTCGTCCTCTTTTTCTTCAGTATCTTCATGCCCTTTTCTGCCTCTATCTTCTTCGTTCTCTTTCTCATCAGACTCATCATCAAAAACTTTTCCATAGGTTTCTTCCTCTTCGTCCTTGTCATCTGAATCTTCATCAAAGTCTCTCTCAGAGCCTTCCTCATCCAACACTCTGTCAGAGCCTTCGTCAAAATCAGACTTGTCGGTATCATTTTCTTCCAATTCTTTATCCAGAAGGTTTTCAGGAAACTCGTCAGAGACATCCTCTTCAAAATCTTGTTCAAGACCATTTTCCTCTAAATCCACATCTTTGTCAGATTCATCTTCCAACTGTTCTGCAGAGCTCTCTTCGGCAGACTCTCCCTCTGAGTCACCATCCCCTGACTCCTTTTTGGGGCTGCTCTCCCCTCCTGACTGCTTCTCATCACCATCATCTTCACGCTCTTTCGAAATGCCGTTCTCTTCACAATCGTCTTTAAGCTTCTTCTTGTTACACTCTCTTTCAGAGCCATTCTCTTTCAACTCCTTCTTCGGATAGCCATCTTCAAACTCTTTCTCGGGGCACCTGTCCCGCTTGCTCTTGGAGCAGCATCCTCTAGACACTCTGCTAGGGTAGCCTTCTTCAGATTCTTCAGCAGAGCAGCCTTCTCTGATCTCTTTCTCAAGCCCAACTTCTTTGGTATCTTTTCCAGAAGCATCTTCTTCAGATTCTTCATCTTCTGTCTTTTCAAATTTCTTCTCATCAGCAGGTTCTTCCAGGACCATTCCTGTTGCTGTTTCTTGAGGATTCATTTCAGAAGTGCTCAATTTCTCTGAAAAATGCCTCATTCTAGAAGGCCCTGCCCTTTCTGCAGCACTGACAGAATCTGAATGCTGAAGGCCTCTGTTAGCCTCAGGCTCATTGAGGAAAGCTTCCCATCCTCTCAGCCTTTCCTCTCTCTCTCTTGAGGTCTCCTCCACCTGTGGATAAGTATAAATTGCCACTGAAATAAGTTTTAGGCAAAAAGAAACAACATCTCTGAGCATTCCTAATATTGATGAAAGTACCCTCGTTTTAGGAGGCAGCTCTTCCTAGAAAATATAAGCAATTCTCTGTCTTCACTTTGCACAACTATACATCTTGGTTTGCTGACCTTAAATAACATGATGGAAATAAATGCAAATACTGCAGAACTGTCTCATCTCTCATAAAATTAATATATGAGCTCTGTATACATCCCTACACCACAGAAAGGAAGAGAACCATTTTGGTCTAGTGCATTCTTATCACAACTTTGAGCAAGCCTCAAGATTTCTGAAAAAAACTGAAAGACCGAAATGCTTCTCTTTATATCATGAATGCAGAGTTATTACTTAAAAGAAATACTGTTGCACTAAACAGATTAAACCAAACCCAGAAGTTTCTTCGGAAGGACAGTATTTGCCAATAATAAAGGAATTCACATGTATCTGACAGGTGCAGAATATACCTGATAATCTGTAGTCCCATCCCATGCTTGGGCAGTGATCTGACGGCCACCAAACCACCTTCCATCAAGGGCTTGAATACAATAATCAGCTTCTTCTGGTTCTCTAAAGGACACAGAGGCCACACCATCTGGGTGTCTCTAGAAAGAGAAGGATGAATAGTAAGATTAAAAGTAAAACATATGTTTATAGAGAGGAAAAAGTAGTGCTCTTTCTAATACTCAGAAGTAAAAGACTTTATGAAGCCTTTGTTCCCTTTTATCCCAGTAACACTGCAGCCAGCTGCTTCTTCAGCTTCACCTATCTAGTAAGAACCAAACACAATTGTCCTTAGACACATTTCTGGTGACAATACCATAGACTAAGAGGCAAGACAGTATAATTGTTGAGAATGAACTGAGTCAGATTTGCCCTGGTCTTAAATCCTGGCTCTGTCCATTACCTTCTAAATGAACACTGAGCAAGGGGCTCCATCTTATTTTAGTTTCCTCATCTGTTGAGTAGATAGTGGATAGTACCTATCTACCAGAATGGATTTTAAGGATTCAATGAGATAATATTTCAAGTAGCTTGTACACTCTATGTCAATTTTAGAAGTAAAAGAGCGATGAGAAAGGGAAATATACAGGAGACTATTTTGTGTTAATTGTTCCAAATATAGAGAATCCTTTACATAGGAGAAAATGTGGGCGAACAGGAAATTGTAAATTCTCATATATTTTCCTTGTACTTTCTTTGACTGGATCATATACTGTAGAGCAGTAATGTGGGACTTGAGGCCCACAGTTGGCTCTATTTTGTTCCCTTTTTTCTTTAATGTTACAGTAAAAAACATTTACAAGAAAGTTTTATAACTTTTATAACTATGTATTTTGCATGTGGCCCCAAATAATCCCTCTCCACTCAAAGATTCAAAGGCAAAAATCCCAGGAAGCTGCAGTTTGGCACACTTGCTTAGTCTAAAGACTCTGGAGTGACGATGAAGGAAAATTAATAAAGCACATCAAATCTATGAAGGGCTTGACCATGTTCCTGTAACCACTGCTGACAAATGACTACCACCAGATACCGATATATAAAAATAGTAATTGAAAGACGAATCTAAAATTCAGGGGGACTGATATCCAATAATCACTTACTGAATCAGAAGAATGACTGTCTTATGACTTTTTTTTTTAAACGTGAACTTACATCAAAGAGAAGAAGCTTCTTAATTTGTCCAAACTTGGAACACTCTACCCGAAGGTCTTCTCTGATCTCATTCAGTACCAGTGGATCATCCTGCAACAATAAACATGATCAAAATGGGCTTCCCCCTTCTTTAATTCCTAAGAATCAAATTTCATGCTCTGACACACCAATAAATAAAAAAGTTTTGCTTAAGAATGATTACGTTTGGCCAGTCTACAAAATTAAAAGAAAAATGAAAGTCAAATGAAGTTAGACTACTGCAGCCAGTGGTACTAGTAAAGCTCTCCTCTGCTGTAAGCACAGGAAATAGACAAGCACAGCAGACTGCAAGAGGGGTCTACAGCATCAAGGGGAAAGCAGGACTTGAAATCTCCATACAACAGCAGCTAGAAAGGCAGAAGTCCTACAGCACATATTCAATCAGAGCCTGCTAATTACTGCTCTGCATGGGCATCATAATCATACTTACTTCACTATTTTAGAAAGCTTATTTACAGAAATGAAATAGAGCTATATCCCTTTCAGTGACTAAGTACTCTATGATTGCTTGTCATGCCTCCAAAATTCTATTTTAATTCAGAGTAAGCTTCATAAGAATTCCTGCTTACCTGATCTCCTTCCAAACGACACACCACATAACATATTAAGCACACAGCAAAACTCATTCTCGCTGTTGCTTCCCTATAATTGTGAATACATTGAGGACATTCAAGTACTATTGTTTCAAGTGGCCTTGCCTCTCTATAAAAAAAGATCAAAGATTCCCAGCGGGGGATTAACAAATCTTTTCCAAGTCTCAGTGCATAAACAAGGCTCAGAAAAAGCTACATTATCAACCTGAATTTTAGCTACAAATACAAACAAATATATCTCATCTATGAATTTCTACTGAAGCCAACTTACACTAAGAAACTCCCTCCCTCCCTCCCTCCCTCTCCCTCCCTCTCTCTCTACACACACACACACATACATATATATATTTCATACAGGTTTGTTTTTGTTTTTCTCACTAAAGAAAAACTACATACAATGAACTACCAAAAGGTAGCTTTTCTCCCCTAAAGATCTCTCAAAATGCTAAAATAACCAACTGATAAGCAGTTACTGAAATCAGGTTTAAAATAAAAAGTCCTACTCATTTGCACAAACCTGAGGTTTCTCAAACTAAAGCTGGTAATCTAGATTTCCTCATTTAAAAAAGCTAATTATGCAAAGCAAGCCAATTTAATTGATAAAGAATTGTAAGAATTGAGAAAAAATATGAAGAGCGGCATAAAAGTCTTCTGATAAAGCCATGCAGTAAACTTGACGATGTATGTGTATGTGGTTAGTGACTATGGAATCATGAGCTCCCTGAAAAAATGATCCTTGTTTTACTGAGTTTTGTACATCCCACAGAATTTTAGACACAGCCAATGATCAATAAAAACTTTTTCAGAGTTTGGTAAATGCTTCACAATACCTCTTTTACTTACCAAGGGAAATATGGCTTATATCAAAAGTAAATAAGTATTACTTCTAAACATTTAATAAGTCTGCATTTAAGTGTGTTTCTGTCAGGGCACAGTGACAGGGCATCGCCCTTATTTCTCTATCAACACATCATTACTTTTCCTTTCAAGATAACAATTCTCAGGCTGAGCTTTAAAAACTAATTTGTCATTGCTATACAGCTCCCTGCTGCCTGAAGAAAATACCCCACTTCTTTAAGAAGACTCATTTACCCAGCAAGTTACACACTGTGATTTCCTGAAGACCGGACTTTGCAAGAAACATGCCTCAGATTAAAATCAGCCTCATGCATTACAACTTTCTGCAATTAACTTGGATTTTTTTTTCTGGGCAGTGTTCATTTTCTAAGAAATAAACCATATACCTCATGCCTTTTAAATTTAAACTTCTGCTGGCTATGATGGTGGACACTGACCACACATGGTTACTGAACACATGTGGCCCATCCAAACTGAGGTGTGCTTAAGTATGAAATGCATACTTAGAAGCAGATTGTGAAGATCTAGTATCAAAGAAGAAACAATATAGTTCAGGGAGACTACTGTCTATTCATTACATGTTGATTATCGTACTATTTTAGATACACTGTTTTAAATAAAATTCATCATTAAAATTAGCTTCCCTTGTTTCATGTCGTACTTTTATTGAGGCTATAAAAAATTAAGTACACGTGCTTTTTGTTGGACAGTACTGATATGTACAAAGAGAAATCTATGTTTCCATTTGAGTTTTGCTTCTTCTCTTGGTTTTCAAATTTGTCAGGCAATGCATTTTAAAATGAAGATTTGAATTGAAAACTGAGACTCTGAAGTTACATTAAAAACACTGGCCTTCATTGTTTACCCTGACAGCAAAGAGTAATTTTAGGTATGTGATTTCTAGCTCTGGTTAATTGTTAGTAATAAAAATACACTCTAACCTCCAAAATCTGATTTCTGATATCCTGGAATGACCTACATTTCAGTTGTTTTCTGCTGGAAAGCTCAACGCTGATGTCTGTCTTTCAGGTTCTTAAGAGTCTTCAGTCAAATTAAACAGTCCCCCAAACTGCACAATTAAAGGCTTTCCTGTTGAACCCTTCTATGGAGTTTCGTAATTTCAATATCAGTCTTGCCCGATACGTTATGTGATAAAGAAATTTTGTATATCTGCATTGTCCAGTATGGCACCTACTAACTACATGAGGCTATCAGAACTGACAAACTAAGTTTTTAATTTTATTTTTAATTAAACGTAAATGGTCACATGTGGCAAAATTCTACCATATAGAATAGCACAAGTCTATACTGATACATTTTGAAGTTCAGGCTCACAGAGAAAGTGAACAACATACACCATCTTCTTGTTGACAGGCTCTCATCAAACTAGCTAGCTGGACCACTCAAGACTGGCAAGTATGCAAAGGGCATCACTAAGGATTCTTGGCTTGTAAACTCCACAGCCCACCACTGCCAGGACAGTGTTCCCTCTCCCTTCACAGCACAGTATCTAAGAAGAAAACCTGCGTTTGTGCTAGAGAGAAAAAGTTTTGTTCTTTGGGTGACTGAATGGACTCTGGCTTGGAAGAGCCAGGTATTTCATTCAATTTTTCTTCACATGAACAATGAGACCTGGGCATCTGGCTCTGTGGTAGAACACATACTTAGCATGTACAAGAACCTGGGTTCAATCTCAGCACCAAAAAATACTGAGGACCTATCAGTAAATACCTTTTGCAGGTCTAGACACAATTCTAAGCACTGGCTCTATGGCAGCAAACAGAGTAGATAGTCCTGGCTCTCCCATTCTAGCAGAGAAATCAACTTGTTTCAACTAACAAAATTGATACTACACAAAAGGGTTTGTTTTTTTTAAACAACAAGGAACTTACAAGCATGAAACTTTTATCTTTAAAAATACTAGATGGAAGTTGTGAAGGGCAAAAATCAAAAGCTTTGAGGGAAAGTAATTTTGTTAAGCAAAGAAAAGCTGAGTCTTCTTAGCATGACAGTTACTCAAATAAGGAGTCACAATGAGCAAGGCAGGAGGCAGAAAAAGCGCAGATATCATGACAGATTTGTACTGGCACAAAGTCCAGATGCTTTGAATCAAGTCTGCATTATATTTACATTTGAGTGTGAGGAATCTGGAATGTGTGAATCAGGAACCTCAAGTCACAGAAATAAGTATGTCACCTAATAAGCCACTTAATTTATCAAAAGGACAAAATGTGATGAATCACAAAATTCGGCTAGAGCTCTATCTAATTGACTAGATACTATGCTTTATCTATGCATTTCTTTCAAAGTCCCATCTGGAGAAAACAGCATTTCAAAAAGCAACTACAGATGCACCTCTTACATTAGAGTTATGGTCTCCCAAAACAAAAATAATACATACTAAATAAAAACGCAGTTAACACACCTGAACTATTGAACATCATAGCTCAGCTTAGCCTACATGAACACTCAGAACACTTTCATTAGACCACAGCTGGGCAAAATCACTTAAGAGAAATCTATTTTATAATGTAGTGCTAAATATGTCACACAGCTCACTAACGCAGCAGAACACTGCGGAGTATCAGCTGTTTACCCTCCTAAATGTGTGCCTGACTGGGAGTTGCAGGTGACTGTTTCTGCTCAGCATTGTGAGCACAGCATTATCATCAACAATGGCTAGCCTGGGAAAAAAATCAAAATTGAAAATTTGAAGTACAGCTTGTTGAATGTATATTGTTTCACACCATCGTAAAGTCAAAAAATTATATGTTGTAAATTGGGGGCTGTCTGTAATAGGCGTGTATACATGTGTTTTTTCATCGTATTTCATTATTACTACAAATCTAAAATAGCTCTTTTTTGAGACAAGATCTTGCTCTGTGGTCCAGGCTGGCCTCAAACTCACGGCAAATCTCCTGCCTCGGCTTCTCAAGTGCTGGGAATACAGATGTGTGCCACCGTGCCAAACTATTATGTGCTGCTGGGGGATCTAACCCAGGGCCCACTCTAATATTGAGCTATGCCCCAGCCCTACAACAGCTGTTATACCTTCAAGATTGTTTTGAATTTCTACTAAGGAGAGATACCAAAAAACTATATGAGTTTCAAAAGATGCCCACACTCCACAGGTGCACAATAAACCCTGTCATATTGCTATTCTCAGAGAGGAAGCACATTGTCCATTCTGAGGCCTTCAAGGGGACTAAAATAAAACTGCCATGTTGACACTGCTTATAAATGACGCACAAAAGGAAAAAGAATGAGAACTGGTTTCAACTTGACCATTTCTAAAATTCTGGAATTTTGTTATAAACTTTATTCCCGTATCTTCAACTTGCTACCATGAACTCTAGAAATAGGCAGAGATCAAACAGCTGCTTTTCCATTAATGACAGTACTAATCTACACTGGCAGAGACAGATAGAAATAGGGAAAAATGTAACACAAAGTATCCTGTTAACAAAATTCCTTAAGCCTTATTAAGTAGCTAGAGTTTCTCTTCATTCACTTATATTTGCTCTTTTAATAGTTTTACACAGGCATTAAGGATTAGGACCCCCTCCAAACAGCTATTTTAAAGTTTTGTAAAAAGGAGCTCCTGGAAAATAATCCTCACTATTTAAACATCGGAGGCTGAATTTCATAAAACTAAGGTGTTTTCAAGGATCAAACTTTTAGTAGCACACTGAACTTTTCACTTGCAAGTGAGAAATTGTTCTTCTCCAACAAAATCAGCCCATACTTGTTGAACTATGCTGAAAATCTACAAGCTGTTCCCAACTATCTTTGAATGATGCTATCTCTCAATGCTATCCCATAGCAAGCAGCTGCGTCCGGGACCACAGAACATACATGAAACAGTCCCAACTGACATACAACTACAAGAATACTGGGCTAAAGAAAGAGAAATTCAAAATTGAGATCGACTCTTGGCTCCATTTTCCTTCTCTACCTACAACATGAACAAGCAGGATGTAACATGACAAAGACGCGGCAAGGCAACTTTTGGCCCCCTAGAACGAAGGCATATCACCATCCCTGGGCACTAGAGCACAAGCTCCTACCTCAAAATCCGAGGGGTGAAACATATTTTTGATGATGACAACTCGCTCATGGCGCATTCGAGATGGTCCAGCTCTCCTCTCAGGTCTCCAATCTAGTTGTCTAACGTAATGAAATAACAACAAGAAACTGAACTCTGTTTCAGACTTAAAGAAAAAAATTAGTTGTTACTATAATCCTCTATTAAGTATTTGATGACAATTACTGAATTCCAAAATAGTAACCTGTATTTTAGTCACAGTTCCATTCCTAGAATCTTCTGAAATAAAACTAATGAAAGAGTGGGAGGAAATAAACCCAGTATCTGAAACACTCCGCATATATTTTTTTTCAAAGCAGCTATCTCACACAAACATTCTAATGACACTCCTAAAAACTGCTAAATATTTAGTGTTTACGAATCTCTAGGGAGATAGTCCACCCATCAGTATTCATGGAAGATGGGTTCCAGGATACTCTTTGGATACCAAAATCAGCAACCACTCAAATCTCTTATGTAAAATGGCAAAGTATTTTTACACATCCTACATACATTCTTCCATAATACTCTAAGCCTACTTTAGATACAATACCGAGTACGGTAAACATGATAATGTGACTAGCTGCTGTAGCATTTTCTTTGGGCGATAAAACAAGTGCACATGTTCAGTGGAGACACTTTTTTTTTTTTTTTTTTTTGGTGAGACAGGGACTCGCTCCAGGCTGCTCCTGAACTCACCATAAAGCCCAGGTTGGCTTCAAACTCACGGCAATCCTGCCTCAGGCTCCCAAGTACTGGGATTACAGATGTGCACCAGCAAGCCCAGCTTACAGACACAGTTTTTTAAAAATATTTTTGATCCACAGTAGGCTGTGTCCACAGATGTGGAATACAGGGCTGCAAAAGGCTAACTGTTCTTTCAGGTTCATAAATGTTTTTATGTTGCATTAGTTTCTATGCATCTTATCACTATAAAAAACGAACTGCACTGAAATATATAAAATTATTTGCTCTTTGTTATAATCTAACATTTCACCAAAACTTTATAAAATGTGTACACGTTTAACTAATCTTGTAAAAACTACAGATTATGCTACATATTTTCATAAGCATTTTGTCATTTACTATGAAAGGATGATTTTGACTATTTTAAATTTATATTTCAAAAGTCTAAACATCAGATTAATAGAAACTTGATGGCATTACATATATACTACATACACTACACAATAAATTCAATGGTAAAACCCATTGTTTCTGACTTCTGCTAA
Organism: Ctenodactylus gundi; assembly: GCA_004027205.1. Lineage (NCBI taxonomy): Eukaryota > Metazoa > Chordata > Mammalia > Rodentia > Ctenodactylidae > Ctenodactylus > Ctenodactylus gundi. The sequence continues at coordinate 29,189 of PVKB01002478.1, forward strand.
CAACCTTTCATATGAAAATTTAGCTCCCAGTATAGCTGATTACAATCTGCACTGAAAGTGAACTAGTGGTTCCAGTATGTAAGCCTAAACTCTCACTTAATTTGAAGTTGAACATTTTCCAGAGAGATGACTTGTGTTAGTTCAGTTAAGCACTGTGGGATTACAAATAAACACCTCAAAAAAGGAAAAACACCATCATTGCCAAATCACTCCATTGCATAGATTATTGAAGATCTTCAATCTAATGAAATACTTTAAAATAATCTGTAGACATATTTGATGGCACTGGGTGGCCATTACCAAAAATATACGTTAGGGTATTTATAGGACACTTTTCAAGCCAGTAAAAACAACCAACTTTTGCTGCAGAGACAGCTTCTTCTTATAGTCTTTGCACTTCTTCTTCTTCTTTGAGGCATCATATTCTCCCTTTAGTTGAAACTTTGCCACTTCCACATGTAGTTTGTAACCTCTAATTTCATCTTCATCCAAAAGTTTTAATGCCAGTTCCACAGATTCTCTCTTTATAAAGTTACAAAAAAACGTAGTTAGTTACACATTACAATAGAACTCAAGGAGTTTGTTTTATGAACAATGACAACTACCTACTTTGAAATAAAGAATCCTAGAATACAAATTAGGAAACTTGCATTTTAGACAGCGCTCCCTAACCAACTCTGTGATCTCAGGCAAGTTACTCAAGTTACTCAAGCCCCAATTTCTTCATCTGAAACCAAAGAACAATGAGATAGTAGCACATTCCACCACAGGGATAGGGGACTAGCATTTAGCTGGTATTCACGAAAATAGGTTATTAGGTAATTTTGATGCATGGAGACCCAGTTTCTTATCTATAGAGAAACATGAGCAGACTTGCATGATTTCTGAGATGTATGCTGTATTTTTTTTTGAGATAGGATCTTACTTTGTAGTCCAGCCTGATCCTGATCCTGATATAGCCCATGCGGGCCTCGAACTCGAATGGCAATCCTCTTACCTCAGCCTCCCGAGTGCTGGCATTACAGGTATGTGCTACCGTACCTGGTTTATGTGGTGTTGGGGGACAGAACTCAAGGCCTTGTGTCTCCTAGACAAGCACTCAAACCACTAAGCTATGCTCCCAGCCCCAATTTTGACATCCCATAAGATTTTTACTTAAAAGACTGGATGACCTGAAGAACTGGGAATAGTACAATAAATCTTTTAGCTTTTTGCTTTCCCAAATAAAATATTAAGTCTGTAATACTCTGATAAGTAGAACATAATTACTTGATGGCTTATCCATTAATACATTTATGGATTCTGAGGGTTATACAAAGGGGGCAGTGACCAGCTCCGCACAAACAGAATCAATGATCTGAAGGTCTGAGGAAAACATGAAAGGACAACTTGTTTGGTTGTAATTTTGCAACAGGATCTCACTAAGTTGTCCAGGCTGCATATGAACTTGTAATCCTCCTGTCAGAGCCTCCCAGAATGCAGGGATTACATGCCTGCACCACCAGTTGTGGCTCAAGAAGTATTTTAAAGTAGTAAACACAAGCTATCATCTCCTTTATGATTTAATTCAGGGGTCAGAACAATCCTTTTACGAAGAGACATTTAGCAAACAGTTTAGACTTTGTGGACCAAAAGGCGTATGTTACAACCATATAACTCTGTTGATTAAGCACAAGAGCACCAACAGACAAATGCAGAAAAGCAGGAGTGTGGTTGTATTTCAATAAAATTTTTTCTTTATAAAAACAAGCTAGAGGCTAGTGTGCTAAACCCTAAAGTATTCCAATGAGCAAACAAGCCATCTCTGGCTGCTTTTGTTGTTGTTGTTCTTAGATTTTTAAAATATTTTCTAAGTTGATTATATGCACTGATAAATACAGCTTCACAGTGGGATTTGTTTAAAGATAAAAGCAGCACTTGAATCACATACTTTAAGAATAATCTTACCAATGTGACAGATGCAGGTATCATTTGAAATTCCAGTTTTCTTCACATCTTGCTTTGAATATTTCTCAATTTATATTATCAAAGAGAAAAGATTACAGACCTGGTTCCTGAGTTGAAAATAAAGATATGTGAAACTATCTTATCATACAACTAACCTTCAAGTAACAGCAAAGCCCATCTCCTTTAAGATTTCCTTGGTTATCTTTATAAAGTTTGACCTTAAATTCTTCTGTCTGAGGATCTCTCATAATAATTCCAAACTTGGACATGAGCTGTATAAATTCATCCACTGTAATATCTGGAGGCAAACCTGTAATACCAGGAAAATTTTTAAGTATCACAAAAAGATGAGAAGAATTTAGCACCCTACAACTAAAAATCTACAAGTTAAGTGAATGTAAAGCTGATTTTCTAAATGAATGCAAAAACCTCACATATACAGAACTGAGAAACATTCAACGTCTTGTATTCAAAAATACAGAAAGGTTTCATTTTGTTCGGGCCTCACTAAATTTGGAGAAGCAACCTAAAACAGGCCAAAAGGATGTATGTAAAGTTATATACACTTAATTTTTCTTAGTTCTGTAAAGACAAATTCCTTGTTAATGTAAAAGCTGACCACAAAAAAAGTCAAATGATAAAAACTGACTTTAGAAAAACTGAAAACTAAAAATCACTTTGGGAAAAAAATCTCAGCATCAAATATTTCCAGTTCTAAATTTCCTTAAAAGGTATACATACCAGACACATATACATTGGTATTTCTGTCTTCTTCAACATTAAACCATCCTAGAAATAAGAAAATAAAATATAAGATTGAGTCACTTTACTGCATATTGACAATGTGTCAGCTTAACTTTCCAGAATTTTCTCTTTAGAAGACCAAGACACATCAACTAAAATCGCTACCCAGCTTTCAAAGTATTTGAACCTTCTGAGTGATAATCAACCCTATCTGAAAACAACGATGATCAGTTTATCTCAATATCTTGAAGGAAAAAAAATCCATCCTGCCATCCCTTCAAAGCTATTATAATTGTCTAAACAACTGTATATTCACACACTGACATTTTAAAGTTTCATGCTCATGTGATATGAGCTAGAACCACTTACCTGATTCGCCTTTTCTTTTTTCTCCTCTCTTTCTGGAATCAGTGGGTTCTGAGGGTTTCTCTTGTGGAAGATCTTCAACAGTACTAGCATTGCTCTCTGGGGCAGCATTTACAGAAGAACTACATGCACCATCAGTCGTGAAGCCATAATTAGCCTGATACGTAGCAATGAAATCTTCAGTGATCTAAATAAGAAAGCATACACACACAGAAATTCAAAGCTATTGCTGCCCAAACGAAGTTCAATTTGTATTACACTTAGCATATTCAGTAATAAAACTTAACAACGAAGTGTTCCTAGCGATTATTGTACTAAAGTATAAATGTAAGAATATTCACCTTATATAGAACACTATAGAATGATAAAAAGTCCAAGACAGCATGAAATCATTTTAATTTCTAATTTTTTTACTTATAGGTTACTACTACTCTACAGTATACAGCACTGAGGTCACAAATACATCAGTATTAGAAAACAGTGAAGCAACAAAAACCAAATCAACTAATAATCTAACTACAGAACCCACTTTCTTACTACACTAATGCACAGATAATTTGATTTTGCATATAAAGAACAGGGCTAACAACTGTAAAACAAAATGCTCATTTTAAATACCACTAATTAAATCATACTATCATGTACTGTCAGAACAAATTAAGGACTAATTCAATGCATGTGTGTCTTCCTGGCTTCTGAGAGAACACCACTCCTGCACAAAGAGAAAAAATGTAGCTGTTTTATTATACGAATTAACAGTGGGCACATGTAGGAATAGGGAAAATCTAAGACCAAAATAAACATAAAAAGATAAAGTCACAAATTGATCTCTTACAAGTCTATCCTTAGCAAGTACTATGACTGGAGAAATCCGCACTCAAGCTGGCATTACCAGTAAAAATGTGAAACAGTAAATTTTAAGAACCTGCAGGAACTGGAATTTATACAAGTGTAAAATGAGAAAAAAAGTTACAGAATAATTAAAGTAGGAGTCCATCACACAGTGGATACAGTTTTGTACTCCTGGCTTGCAATTCAGTGTGCTGTTAGTATCCTTTGATACTAATGCTTGTACGGGGCTTAGATTAACAGGGTACTTTCACCACAAAGTTTACAGAATCAAGTTTAACACTAGTTATTTTGCCATCAAACACTTAACGATTTCCAAGTATTCCCAGAGGAACATACACAGATCTTCTCATCAAACTTCTGTTCACCTGTAGCCATATTCTTGTGTTTATGTGGTTCAAAAATATATGTCCAGAAACAAAATATGGTAGAAAGGAAAGCAAGATGCAAAGAAAGTTAAATAAAAATATATATAAATGGCTTCTTCTAATCAACAAGCTGCGTGTGCACAGAGTACACAGCTAAACAACTCAACTCCTAGGATAAAGGTAGCGGAAATGAAGTTAGTAAATCTGGTGTTTTTCCTCTGCAATAAAAAGTAGTCATCAATGTAACAGCCAACTGTGACCTTTAGATACAAAATTAATAAGGCATGAAAAAGACATCCGAGGTACCACCCTGAAGATTTACAACAAACATAAAGAAAAGACACGATGCCATTCACAGTGGGGGAGGGAGGTAGGATCAAGGACCTGGGGAAAGAGAACGTAAAGGGAGCGCTCTATAAGGCTGGCCAGGTGGCCCGCTCGGTAGTGGGAAACCAAGCAGTGGCCCCTCTTACCTTGGGAAACCAAGCCTTCTTGTCCAGATCCCACTCGTAAGGGGTGTCACCTGGCTGCTGCCCAAAAGAGTCGGTTTCTTCGCTGGGGTCGTTCTGGGTGTCACCTTCTTTGGTGTCTCCATACAATTCTTGCATTCGCAACTGTTCGTCGAACTCGTCGTTCCCATCCAAGTTGCCGGTGCTCATGTTTCCTACCTAGCCCAGGAGCACAGCTCAGACGTCTGAAGAGGCCGAGAGCACACTGGAGGTGATCGGAGAAAGGGAGGTCGGCTGCGTTCGACTCCTGCCCCGTCGGCACCCTCCTCCCCAGGCCCGCCTCCCCGTGGCGCCCCAGCAGTCCCCGGGAACTCGGGGCCACTCCGCCGCCGCCCCGCCCCCAGGGCCCTCCGCCCCCCGGCCCTCCGGCGATCCGGCCCTCCGCCCCTTCGGCCCTCCGCCCCTCGTCGCACGCGCGCGCGGAGAGCTCCGTGCTCAGCTCCGCCGCCGCCCACCTGGCTCTCTGCTGGGCTCCGGTGTTGCCGCTGGGTCGTTGCTGCAGCGGGAGCGCGCACACGCGCTGCCGCCGCCGCCGCCGCCGCCGCCGCCCGAAGCTGAGGCGACTGTGGCTTCCGTGGCAACGTCAGTGAAAGATTTAAAAATGAAGCCCCGCTCAAGCTGACGCAGTCGCCATTGTCGGCACGTAGTGACGTCTCGGGTCGCGACGACACGCCCACAAGTGGCGACAAAAAGCGCCGTCACAAACATGCGGCGAGCGCGTTGAGGGCGGGGCGTCAGGGGGCGCGCTGCTGTCCGCGCCGAGGGCCGGTTGATGCTCTCGCTGTGGCTGGACACGACCCGGGAGGGACCTGTGACACTTTAGAGACTCTGGGCTCTGTGGATTCTCTGGCGGATCAGGCTGGGTTTGGCCCGGACAGCAGCTTGAAGGAAGGCGTAGGAATATTCCCATGCAGCGGGCGCCAGGCGTGTGCTGCGGAGGCCGCCATCTTTGAAAAGTGGGTGGGGCGGACCGGACCAGTTTCCCTCCCCTTCGCTCTTGGCCCCTCCTCCGTGCAGAAACCGTGTCTTTCACCTATTTTGAAATAATTGCCGTAGGTTATAGACTAAGGCCCTTGTTTATATTGGTAGTATAAGCGCCCGGCACAGGCTCTGGTATCTAGTGCGGAGTTGAACGAACGAGTTGAAGGAACATCGGTGAAAGGGTCAGCCTTTTGCCGGTCTCAACTCCTTCCTTTATAGGTGTGTTACCTTCGGGCTGGAGTTTGTGTGGAAAGATGTAGGGACAGTTACCGCCCTTGTACCCCCGGATTCGGAGTTTCTCAGTTTCCCAAATTTGAAGCTTAAATGCTTTGCGATTATTTCAGAAGGACACAAGCATGCGTCTTGGCTAAACAAAACCTTACCACCAACCCCCCACCCCCCCCCCCCCCCCGAAATTGGATACCACGAAAGTGAAGCAGTCCCATTTGTTTTAAATTCATTTCAAAAAATTCTGTCCGTATGTGTTCAATATCTTGCTCAGCACCAGGAGCCATATGAAGCTTTGGTGAAGGCAGCCAAGAAGACAGACACAGCTCAGTGGAGACAAAGTGATTAACTAATGATATGACATAATACAATTAGAGGGTGCTGGAGAAAAGAGCTCATCAACCTTTTTTGATCCTAGAACCCTATTACCCCCCAAAACTATTGATGACCCCAGAGAGCCTTTTTCTATGCGCGTTATACTTATTAGTATTAATTATCCTAATATCAAAAGTGCCATTTTTAATATTTACTCATTAAAAATAACAATGGACTCATTATGTGTAACATAAATATTATAGTTGAGTCTTATTTTTTTTTTTTTTTGAGATAGGGTCTTACTCTATAGCCCAGGCTGGTTCTGAACTCACTATGGGGCCCAGGCTGGCCTTAGGCTCAAAGCAATCCTGCCTCAGCCTCCCCAGGCATGCATCACCATGCCCAGTAATGGGGTGCTAGGGAATTAAACTCAAGTACTTAGTGTTTGACTACTGCCTACTAAGCAAGCTCTTTAACCCTGAGCTGTTCCTTCAACCCTGTAACTGAGTCTTAAGAGTGGGGAAAAGCTTCTCAGAAGAAATTATTCTAGTTAACCTTTGCTTGTAAAGAGTCGTTGAGTGCGGCTTCTAGAAAATCCAGGCTCCCCCCCCTCCCCATATCATCAGTATGAATTTGGTTTCAACTATGACTGGTTTCAAAATAATAGTTGGGGTTTGATTTTGTTTCCAGTAAACGTTTTTATGAAATTCTTGTTTTGGTAGGAACTATTAGAAAACTGAACTTGCATCATATTTATGATAGGAATGTTTGACTCATTTAAACATAGCCAAATGGTTCCTTTTTGTATTCAAAAATAGTATACAGCTGCTTTCAACAATGTGTTTTGGGGTTTGTGGCCCTTGAAGAGATTATGTCAAATTGAGGGAATCAGGAACCACACCTGGATTAGGGTTTGTGAACCACGCCTAGATTGGGGATCAAAAACGGGCCTGTGTTACAGTGTGAGTGATGTGTGGCCTGGCCAATGAGAGAAGAGCATCCACCCAGATGTGGGAGGTCCAACTGGAGCCCCAAGTTGGTGTCTGTAGACAATTGCAAAGGTGAGAGCTTTCCCAGAGGAGTAAGCTGTAACAATCTTCCCTCTTCCCTTTTATACCTTTGGGGTTCCAGTTGGCCTCAGATCTTCAGCACGGATTGGCTCCAGTCTCGATTTGTGCCAGTCTGCCTGTCCTTGCTCTTCAGTTGCCCATCTTCAGGCTTCAGTCTTTGCCTGAGATCTGCAGCAGACTCTCACCTCACTGGCTGCCCTGCAGTCCCCGATGGGAGATCTACTTCACGGCTGAGCAGTCATGTTGGACTGTCTCTATCCTTGGATTTGTAAGCCTTCCTAATAGATCCTTTTGTTATAAAATCTGTAAATTCTGTCTTTGAAAGAACCCAAACTAATATGCGGTTCCTATTTCATTCCTGAATTCACAGTATACATGATGATATGCTACCCTACCCTACTACACAGGACACACTGAGTGCCTACTGTTCCTGCATGCCCCCTTCCAAGCTGGTGACCAAAAATGTTTCCTATCCCTAGGTTGAATGTCACCTAGCCACTGGCCCAAAGGCTGCCCAGAAGCCTGTGGGGTCACAGTTAAAGTGTGCTGCATCAATAGGTTTGATTAACAGCCAGTAAGAGACTCTCCCAGAAAGTCTGAATATGAACGCAATGTGAACAAAGCAGGAAGACTTGCATAGGGAATATAAAAAACAGGACAGGGAACCTGCTACGGAGAAGTTCCCCAGAAGTGAAAGAACAACCCAAGGAGTGTCAGGAGACCAAAGAGTCACCACAATAATAGAGCAATAGAACTGGGAACTAAGCACACTTATGCCTGCCATGCCAGTCTCTTTGCCTGTACCACCTGACAGTTGCATTTTAATGCTTTGCTGTGTTAGGCCCAGTCCCTGTCTGTGCTTAGTTCCATGAGTTAGTAGAATAACTCCCTAGTAATTGAGGTGATTTCTGGTAACTCCTAGTAACTAGAAGCATTTCTTTATAACATGTGTTTTTAAAGATTTTTTGCAAGTCACAGAAACATTCAAGGTAATAAGTGAAAGAGGCTCCAGGCAGGCATGGGCAATCTGCAAGTCACCATTTTTCACTGTTTGATTTATTTTTTTGCCCATGATTTTTTAAATATTGTAGTAAAATAAATTAAAATGGAAATTTTATTATATATATACCTTAACTACTTGTCTTAGTTACTTTTTTGTTGCTATGACAAAATACCCAAAATGCACAGTTTAGGGAGGAAAAATTTATTTTAGCTCACAGATTCAGAAGGTCATGATCTGTTCATGGGTGGGCTGCTGGAAATGGTGGAATCATATGGTGAGGCCTGAGCTGGAGCCAAAGCCAAAGCCAGAGCTTGTGCTCTGGAAACAGAGCTCCTCACAGCATGACAGAAGAGAGACAGGTAATGGAGGAAGGGTGGAATCAGCACACACCCCTCCAGGTCAAGCCCTGAGCATCCACTCCTTCTAGCCATGTTCCGCCTCTCAATACTACACAAGTGTCTATAGGTACTTGAGGCTTTTAGGGGACACTCCAGATCCAATCCACATCACTACTGTCTATTGCATATTTCATATATGCAGTATGGCCTAAGAGAGTTATTTCTCACTGAAATAAAGGGGCAATATGCCATTGGCCACAGAGCTGGACTTGCCTGCTAGAGGTAGAGCATGGTTCTTGAAAGCCCCAGAACCACAAAGCAGATGGGCGGTGTGAGTGACTGCTGGATCTAGGAAGAGGAGCCAGTTGGAATCCAAACAGCAACTTCTCTCTGAGTACCTGCTTCATTCTTCTCTCTCAGATCTCTGCAAGGGGTGATCTGTTTTGTGCCCCTAACCTAATAGGCCGTGACCTTCTTGGTGCATAAAATACGTTAACTATAAAAAGAGAAACTGCTTGGCTGAGGTCATCAATCTGGCCCAGAAGGTGTTTCTGAAATATAAAGGAATTACACCAAACTAGGTCTTTTAAATGGCCTCTTCAAGGCCAATCTCTGTTTGAATATTTTTGTCCCCACATCCTGTAATCTCAAGACTTAGTGGAAATAAATCTCCTAACTAAAAGCCTGATTGATAGGTGAGTGCTGTGAAGCATGCGTGTAACCTCAGCTGCTTGGCATCATGAAGCCGGAAGATTGCAAGTTCAGGGTCAGCCTGCGCTACTTAGTGAGACCCTATCTCAAAATAAAAAGGACAGCTGGGAATGTAACTCAGGATCAGAGAACTTGCCTAGAATGAGCAAAGACCCCAGTTTAGTCCTCAGTTCTGAAAAGGAAAAATTCAGAAACAAAACATCGGTTGCTGACCTAAAATGGTTCAAATTGCACAAGTTCTTTAAAAGGAAATTTTCTATTTATGGCAAGTATGCCAGTGTTAAATTGTAACATTTTCAACTTAAATCTGAGGACTTGGTGGCTGGATATGTTTTTAGCCATACCAAACTTTACGACAGTGATTCCATGCTCTTTAAGGTATTATTATGGTTCACATCCTAAATCATCAGAGAGAAGAGACCTTAAGTAAAATTGAGACTTACATAAAAATGTTTGGCGTATGCTTCACTCTTACCCCCATCTCGAACTCTACAGAGAAATGTTATCTCCCATAAGATTATTTCTGGTACCACAATAAACAATGTGGAAGAAATTGTGGATATTGTGGTCTATATGTAAGATCAGTCCTGGCAAGGATAATCTATAAAGAGAAAGCCACCTCCTCCAAAGATAACAAAGCAAGGCCACAAATTTTCACCTCAATTCACCAGCTATGAATAAGAGGATGTTGATGCCCTATCCAACTCTTTAGGGAATTGTTTTATATCAGATCCCTAACTCACTTGGAAATTACTAAGACTAAAAAAAAAAGTTCTTTGAGCTCCAGCTTTATGAATCCCTAAAACACCTTTCTGGTTTTGTAGGCTGAACTTTTACCAAGTTATTTCTGAAACGTTATGCTTAGTAGAGTAAAACTGCAATTTTCATTCAGAGTAAGGAAAATAGTAAAGGTACTTTGGAGTTCTGTGACTTGAAAATAGCTTAAGTTTTATAATTTAAGGGAGTTTCTTGTTATATATTTCCAGAAATACTGTTTTTGGAATTTAAAGTCACACAAAGCCATTCAAAACTTTATTTCATATTTATTTGTTCCCCCCACTTACTACAATGCCCATCTTCAAAGCAATATTAATACAATATTATCACTGCCACTTTAAGTAAACTAAGTTTACAGAGATTTAAAGTCTAGTGTTAATATATGTCCCTTTTTTGAGCCACATCATTAGCAAAAGCTCACAACCACACAAGCCATTTAAAGAGAGCTCAAATCTATCAAAAGCACACCAAAAATCAAGTTTTTTAAAAATACAAATTTATCTATACCGCCAAACATAAGCTTCAATTTACTCCAAGAATACATTTTCTGAATCCACAAGTTAAAATCTGACAATTCTATGACACCGTTTTTAAAATGACAGTTATTAACAAGCTTAACGAGTTAACAATGTGAGCAGAGGATGAAAATCAGAGCCTTCCATCTGATTTCCAGGAACACAGCTTAATTAGACTATACTTTTACAGGACGTAGGCACCCACGGAGTTCAATAAAGTCAAGCAAGAAGATGAGCTGGTGACGACTGCACACCCAGGTGTTAGGGATTTCATGTGGCACTTCTGCAGGTTTTAGAAAGAGGGCACTGCATACCAAAAGAAGTGAACTTTCTTAAGGGAAGAATTTCATACACTGGCAGGTTTGCAAATTTTTCAGCAAGAGTCTTTCTGTGGAGCCATTAGGGATGCTGTAAACGTGGCCACTTACTCTTCCTGTGAATAAGTTCTTCATGGTAATTGTGAATAGTAATAACTCTGTCCAGTTTTAAACAATCACAGTCATAAGCAAAACTACCTAAAGTCAGGAAGTGTTGGCCCAGCAAGATAAACACCCTGCTCCAGATCCTTACTTGGTACTTTGTCCTCCCTGCCCCAAAACATTTTAATTCAGTTGCACAGGTATAGTTGTGACGGAACAGAGATTAAAGGGAAAGGGAAGTCACTCTGTGAACATTTAGTCTTCAATGAAACTGTATTCTCTCCTTCTGATTCCCCTTTGCTATACAAAGTATAATTCCTAGAGTCACACCACATGATAAACACAAACACAACCTGATAGCAACCAAATGAGTATATGAGAAATTAGAAGCATCAGAGATATGGTAGAAATAAACTTTGATTTTGAAGTTTCATCATGTTTATTTCTCCTTCCCTCCTGCTCAGCCTCCCTGGTTCACTGGTGCATACCAATATGTCTTTCTGTACTTACTGGGATCCATTTCAGTTAGAAAACCCCATGGCATCACTGCTTGTGCTCTGAAGAGAATCATGGTTTGTCTCTTCCTTATAGGGATCCTTCACTCCTAAGATTTCGACAGTCACAAACAGGAAAAATGAAGACCCCATACACCTGCGCTCAGCTTACAGTTACAGATACACACTCTGGGAGGAAAAACACTGTTTTCAATGGGAAAGCTAGATCCTATCCTCCTCCATCTTCATCCTGCACCCAGGAAACACAGCCACACTGATTTCAGATACCTGTGCACTGGCAGCACCCGGGACCCTTCCCATCACAGCCAGGTTGTTAAGAGGGGTGGCAGCAAGAGGAGGGGGTTCAGGCAGCTCTGCCTTCCAGCAGAACAGCTGAGCCTTAAAATGCTTCTGGAAGGTTTTGCTCAGCCAGTAGAGAGCAAAGGGATTTACACAAGAATTACTGAAAGCCAGCACCCGAGATAAAATGGTGATAATGAAATGAATGGAAGAGGGATCATAGGTATCATAAGTGAATGACTGGTAGAGATAGAGGAGGTGATTCGGCAACCAGCAGAGAGCAAACAGAGCCACCAGCACCAGTACTGTTTTTGCAATTCTCTTCCGGGATTCAATCTATAGGAGGAAGAAAATGGCACAAAAATCATTAAGTTTCCAGTGATTTTTCAAGTCCATTCTCTAGATTTACATAGAAATTAACAGTGGACAGGCTGGTCTCCCTTTGACTGTGCGCTTGTGACTAACTGGCAAGAAGCCAGCCTGTGGCTACAGGATCCAGCCAGTTAATTGGCATGGTATCACATGATTTTGGTCTCATTCACTCTAATTCAGAAACCTCACACCACCCCCTGATTTTGAGATACTCCCTCCAGCTAACTGGAGGAGTGCTGTGGAATTCTCAACAATTTCATTTCATTAAAAACACAGAGAGGCACTATCCAAAAAAGCATCAGCAAAGGCTGAAGGGGGAGATGAGTTTTCTGGGGGCTCAGAAAGTTGTCAAGTTGGTATCAAAAATTGTTTTTTTTTTTTAAGTTCCGGGAGGTGTGGCTTGGTGATAGAATGCACATGTGCTGCCTTTCATTCAGGAGAATAGCCTACGTGCATCTGGTATTAAAGGAAACAAAACAGCTGAAGCGAGGACAAAGCCTGTTGTCACAGACAAGCAGCCCTGAGTGGCTCACAGGGGCATTGGACTTCGGCCTCACGGACACCGTGATCAGACTGGCTCCCCAAAAAGGCAGAGCTCTCTGTGCTGATCAGAAGGCAAAGAGAATCAGTCCCTCCTCCTTGTCCCCCACCCCAGGATAAATATCCCTTTCCTCCCCTAATCTAATGGAGCTGTGTTTTGGCAACATTCCCTTTGTTCTGGCCATAATTATGAGGGGAGACCACTCCCAGCTCTTGGAACAGTGTTCAGGGAGCTTCTGTGAGTCAGTTTTCTCTTGCCACAGGTACTTCATTCTCCCTCTCAGACCTCAGTCTGCTCATCTGTATTAGTGGTTTGCACTGAATAACATTATGGGTTCTTGCCAGTTCTATCATTCTGTGCATTCCTGTTATAGTGCTACATTTCCTAAAATTAAATGTGTTTTGTTTTATAATCTCACCTTATAACACATTGCTTACTATCCCTCGGGGTAAATGGTTTTGACTGCTTTCAAACTTTGGCCAATCCTTCTCTCAGAGCAATAGTCTCACCATTTACTGGCTACTTACTCTGAGCCAGGAACTATGCTAGGCATTTCATTTATGTAATCCAGTCCTTGTTTTCACCTTACAGAGGACACTAAGGCTTAAAGATGTTAGGATATTTGTTGAAGATTTCTCAGCTGTATGTGATAGAGCTGGGATTAAATCCAGAGCCCATTGTCCTAACAAAAATATTACGCTGCTGTTGTATTTATACACAGGTAAACACAGTTGCTCACTGTGCAAAAGTAGTAACTTCCCTTTCCAATTGAAACTGTATTACATAGGTACCAATGAAAACTTACCTGCTTACGGGCATGACTTTGTTCCTCAGCAGGTATGTTCAAGGTGCTTTTGTAAAGAGTCCTAGCAATCAAAGAATAATAGACAGAGATAATCGAGAGTGGAATGATGTAGAACACTAAGAAGCACAACAGAGAATGTATTTCCTGCAAAAGCTTTTCAGAGACAGGATAAGAGGCACATGATTCAAATGTCATATTTTTGTTGGGATCTCGGAAAGTGTATACATTTGAAAATATAGCTTCTGGCAGAGCAAATATCATGGACACGATCCAGATGCAGCCAGCTTTTGCGCAAGTCTTCAGGATGGCATTGGAGGACTGTCGCTCAAGTGGCTTCACAACCGCCTTGTATCTAGAAGCACATAATCAGAAGCAAAGTTCAAAGTCAATTCCAACATTGCAGAATCTTAGGGTTAGAAGTGACCTTCACAGTCGTCTGGTTCTACCCCCTACCCATACCTGAATAACCAAGTCAACATTAACCTCTTAGAATCGGTGATGATTTTGAAGATGCATGATAGATCTCAAGTTCTTAAATTTATGCTTATTGTTTTTTCTATTATTTACTCCTGTGAGATATTCCAGATTTGCAATTTTATAATTTTATGGCTAGACCTTCTATTTCGGAATAATTTTTCAGCCTAATTTTATGTGGGATTGAGAGTAATTTACCACCTCTGTATTACCTTAGGTGTTCTAAAGATTTCCTTTTGGTACAAGTGACCATGTTAAATGGAACTAACTCTCCTTTCCTCATAAGTGAGCAGTCTTCACCCTTCCTAGGAAAGAATTTCAGGGTTCACAGCAGTGAAGAGGAAAGGGTTAATTTCGTCCCAATTCTCAAGTGCTACTTTCTTGCCCACGCTGATTGATCTGTGCATAGATTTGGGGCTAGGCAAGGATAAATTCAAAAGCCCTGTGCCAGTACAAAGATGCCTCTGTATTCAGACAAATCCATTTTCAACCCTATGGCTTTTACAGGAATCTGCTCTCAAATACAATATGTGACCAGTGACTGCAAAATTTAAAAAAAAAGAAAACCACAGGGAGAGTTTCTCTTCTCCTGAATTTCCACAATCTGAAGAAACCATTCCTTTTAGTACAGCCAGGCATTGATTACTTACAGGCTTCTTGCAGGCTTTTTTCAAGCATCACTTTTAACATTTGGAACCTCAGGTTTTTTTTTTTTTATACTTTCACAATTATTACTCTACAATAGGAACACAGAAATACATACTACTTAGATGGAAAACATCCTAGCACAGAATTTGAACCTCCTGATGGCAAGAGGCTTCCCCACGCTTTAACCAGAGAGCTCTAAAAGTCAATCCGGATTCATTTAGTTGTCTGGAAACAATAATGTCACTGAATGCCTATAGAGAAAACAAATGGAAGGTAAGTGGTGACATGACACTGAGTTACCAAGGATCCGACAACCTCACCATTTTTATGTCATTAGATGATTTGATGAATTTCAAAGAAATTAGTTTCGGTTATTTCCTTACTATCCTCGTATACCTTAATGCATATATGGCCAATTTCATGTCAATGCTGATGTTTTCATGTTGACAATATTGTACCACTAGGTTGCACTAATGTATAAAGCATGAGTTTTTTTCTTTTACACCTGCAACAATTTGCCTTAATAAGCAGGAGGAAAATAAAAACAGTTTGGTGCCCTTTCAAGCAAACAATTACACTTGAAAAAAATAAATTTCCTTTAAAGCACATATTTTCCACCTCTCCTCAGACGCTAATGCACCATTTTTAACATTTCTACACTAACTTTGATTCAAAATGCCACCAGATTTTCCAATCATACAATCAGGTTTCTGAGTGAGAAAAGCAGATTAGTAGCCGGTAAACGCTAAGCACAAGCTTTCCTTTCTTTTTGCCTATTTTCACATCCCGGCAAATATAATAGAAAAGACACTCACCTGTCAGCGCTGAGAATCGTCAATGTGAACACCGACACGCCAACAGAGGTGAGCCGGATGAAAGAGAGCACCTTACACCCGACTTTCCCGAACAGCCATCCCTCTGCAAGGTAGTGGGTTGCATCCACCGGCACGCAAGTCAGCAGAAGCAACAGATCTCCGAAAGCCAGGCTGGTGATGAAAATATTTGGAACTGTTTGCATGGATTTGGTCTTGAAAAAGACCTTGATGAGAATAACATTTCCAAGGATGCCCACTGAAATGATCACAGCATAAGTGATGTAGATGGCACACAATGCTTCTATTCCTGGAGAGTTGTCTCCGCTCCGTCCTTTATCTGTGGTATCGTTAGAAACGACAGGGCTTGACGATTCTGTGTCATTTGTGATTGAAATAAAAGTCTGATTAGGTGACTGAGGCTGCCTTAGAGACATTTCTCCTGGAGACTGTCTTCAGTGTTTGCTCTTCTCAGTTCAAGTGTAGTTGATTGTCACGTCTAATGCCTACGTCTACTAGGGAGGTGGTGTCAGGAGAAGAGAGCAGCACCGAATGGAAAGCAAACGCGAGGCATCTGGATACTCCTTTCCCTCCGTTATGCTGTGTCTCCCAGCAGGCTTGGCTAAGCGCTTACTGATCTGGCACTGGAGAGTGGGTGGTGGAGGTTGGAGGCGCCCCATTGGTGTGCCTGGGACGTAAGGGGAACAAGGGGGCTAGCGAGTGCTCTGCAGTTGCTTGTCCTTCCCTGTTGGGGACTCCTGTGAATAACTACATCTATAAGTCATCTTATTATTTACAAGAATCTCCTATCTCCCAGGATGGCTTATACACATCTTGGTGATTTTCTCCTTACAAACCCTCATCCTTGTGCAATGACATGGTAGTCTAATACACTCTCTCTTGCATGATAAATAAATATAGGTGTCTCTCAAAGCACCACCTTGAACCCACTCCTCAAGATTTAATAACAAGAGAGATACTAAAGCAACAAATCATTCACACATTGTCAGGGCTCATGCCACCTCCAAGAAGCAATAATTCAAGTTGCACCATATCAGAGAAATGAAAAAACCAGGCAAACCACCAGTTGTTTTGTCTCTGCATGTCCAAACAAAAACGGTTTTACCATCTCACTTTCTGTTTTAATGCTACATTTTCAAAAGGGGCTATTTCAGGGTTCTCTCTCTAGAAATAGTTAAAATGAACTTGCTTTATTCCAACCCAAGACAATGCAGAATAACACTGCGAAATGATTTGTAAGAATGAAAATCATCATTTTTAGATGAGGCAATGCCATAGATTACTCTGGATGTTATGGACATGTAGATGATGTTTATATCAATCCAGGGAAGTAGAAAATAAAGACAGTCACCTTAGTACCAGAAACAAAAGACCCTTTGTTATGGAAAATGCATGTGTGTATGAGTGTGTGCGTGTGTGCCTGCGTGTGTGCATGTATGTTGTGTCGGGGGTTGTTTGGGAGTGGGAAGCCAGCAGTTTGAAGGTGGCTAATAATAAAACTTGCTAAGAATATTCTGTGAAATGAACAAATTCAATGGATACTCTCTCATCCAGGAAAAACTTTGCATGGTGCAGTGTTTATAAATATAACCGTACTCAAAATTAGTTTGGGAAGTGAAACAACAAAAAGCAAAGTAACTGGCTAGCTACCAAATGGGGAGCAAACAAAGGCTGTAGTTTATAATAAATGAATAGGTGCAATACATTCTACAGAGAAAGCAAAGTAGATGAATTGCATCAATACCTGGTTAATTTGAGACCCTCCAGCCATTCCTACTTTTCACCTTGTATGAAACTACCCCGACAGCCAGAATTAGCTAAATAAGCACTTTTTTTCTGATAATGGGGAAGGGAAATGTTTGTCTAAAACAAAGTCTTTAAGTTTTTAAGTATTGACACTTAAGTAATTTCATCCACTGGGCTGACTTCATGACTGTCTCCCCCAAAAAGGGAAGAGGGGACCCCTCTACAATTCACACCTTGTTCTCATCAAATTAATGGTGAAATCTTTCCAGGATTCCAGTGTGTTGATTAGTAAAGAACAAACAGTATCTCTCAAATTATACCACAGCTGATCTTCACACACCAAGCACTGTTTTGTAAGAAACAAAGGCTGGTGTGTGATTTCTGAAATTGTGTGAATTCCCCAAATCCTACTCTCACAGTCAGCAGGTTGCAGCCATCACTGTGCCTTGCCTTCTTCCTCTTCCTCCTGGTCAGGACAGGTCCAAGAGACCCTGGCAGTATTGGACGGGATTGGAGCAGTGGGAAGTCTTGGATCCCTAGAGTCCCCGAATATCAGAATGTCAGAGAGACGAAAGCAACCTCAGAGATGGTAAACTGAATTGATGTCATTTTTAAGACACAGAAATGAGGTGCAAAAGAGGGGTAGCATCTTATCCAAGGTCTCACAAGAACTCAGTAGCGGGGCTGAGTTGAAATAGATCCTCTCTGACTTCTGAAGGGTTAATCATGGATGGAAGCTGAAAACACTCATTTGTGACAATGAGCCATATTTGCCTGTTTGGCACACGAGGCTTAGGTTTTCTGCATGTTCTGTTAACCAACAACAAGAACTTTTCAAGCTAACCAGAAATTAATGATAAATAATTTGTGCTTTTTTATATCCACTTCCTTTAAAATCTTGTAACTCACCCATGAAGCTTAAACATATCTAGTTAATTATTTTTAACTAAAGTTGCAGAGCACTTATATAAAATGATGAAATCCTTTTTTGTGTGCAAAAGTGGTCAACGCTACTATTCAAGATTATCAAGACCAACTAGTTGGCCATAGTTTAAGCAGTTAAAGCACTATCCTGATATAAGTTTTAACTCAAAGGAAATTTTGGGCATTGTCTTAGTTACTTATTCATTTCTGGGACAAAATACCAGACATCCACAACTTAAAGGAGGAAAAGTTTAGTTTATCTCACCGTTTCAGAAGGTCCATTCATGGGTGGCTGGCAATGGTGGAAGCACATGGTGGAGGCATGACAGACAGAAAGTCAAGTGATGAGGAGTGAGTTAATGTTTGGAGACTGAGGCAAGTCCAGTGCTTTCTCAGGAAGAAGCTGTAACTGTATATCTTCTTCCTTCCTTTACTTAGTTTGAGCTGCCAGCCCCTTCCCCCCCGCCCCCCCCCCCCCCCCCCCCCCCCCCCCCCCCCCCCGCCCCATCCCCAGTGCACCTCCCTCACTTCCTGGCCTACGAGTCAGTAATACACCTGAAAGCTTCTTCCTGGGAAAGCTCTGGCCTTGCGTCAGTCTCCAGACATTGAGTTACACCTGAAAGCTCTACCCTGGGTGTCCCCCAATCCCAACAAGTTGACACAGTCCTTCCAGGTCAAACCCAAGCATCTGCCCCTTCCAGCCAGGCCCCACTTCCCAACAACACACAATTCTACTGGTAACCAATTACATATAAAAACATGAGGCTTTAGGAGGGCACTCCAGATCCAAGCCATATCAGACATTGAGCAATAAAGCACCAATTTTCTGAAATTGGGTTTTCTGGTTTAGCCCAATTAGTTGGTGGTGTTAGAATCTTTTTCAAATCTCTAAAGAGCTGAGAATGTAAGGGTGTTGGAGGACCCTCTTCTGTCTGTAAGGTGATAGAGAGAGGAGTGAGGTGGCTAGAAAAAGGCTGCAAATTAGGTTCTGAGGTTCTTAGCCAACAATTAAAAAAGACAGTGTTTCTCAAATGTTGGCTTCCATCAGCATTACTAGGAAGGCTTATCAAAACACAGATTGCTAGAACTTGCCCCCAGAGCTTCTAATTTGGTAGGTCATGATTTTCCTTGATATTAAGGTCAGAGTGATGTTTCTGTGGGTGTTCATTAAAAATACATTGTGTGATTCCATCCCTGATGAGCCGTATGTACTGAACTCTTGGTACTTCCGTCCAAATAGCCCAGGGTGCTTGGGGTGATCTGTCCCAATGGGAGTAGATGGATAAACCTTTGCCTCTGACTCAAGCACAAATTCTCTTTGCATATTGAGAACTGAAAAATAAATAACTAGGATTCACAGCCTCTAAGTGTCTAATTGCAGAAGTTCCTTCATTTATACTCCTGCACTAAGAAATTGGTTGGATTTTTTTGTTATAAATGTACTGGGTTTGATCAATTGTAAGAGAATACAATTTGACTTGTGGGTGGATTTGGGTCTATGTAATAATGACTCCTGTTTTCATAGAGTTCTTTGTTTTCACTCATAATTCCTTGCTCCAAAACACATAAGTACAATTTTATCATACTCAAAAATAAGATAACTATTTAGAATGGCCTCTGCAGAGGCCAAGTAAAATGAACACCAATTGCAAAGGTAGGCCTTACTAAGAGTAGAGATTCCAATTGAATCTTTTAAATGAAGTTTTTCATTAGAGGCAAATTCTTGTGATTAAGACTAATACCACCTAAAAGTGGTCAACCACGTGGGCTGTTCCCAGATTTAGGTACCTTTAAAGATGCCCTTACCACCTTATGTGTCCACCTACACATGCCTAATCTTGTATGCTTTGATCAATACGAAGTTCTACAATCAGAACAGATTGAGACAATTTTGCATCCTGTGAAATGTTGAGGCTTCCTGAATATTGAGGTAGAAATGAATAAGTGCTTTAAGGTATCCCGAAGTGAATTTCTAAATATTTTCTCAGTAATTTTCATTCTTTTCCAGGAATTCTCTTCCTTACTCCCATTCATGTGTTCCATTCCCACATGGCTTACTTTTAGACCCTACGTTTTAGATGTTTCTAATCAACAAAGACCAGGCATTTACAATTGGTCCCACAATTCCCATCCTAGGCATCTATTAAAGATAAAAATGTGTATCCACACAAACATGAGTGTGCACATGAATATGGAAGTATTCTTCATAAAAACAAGTTATAATAATCCAAATGTCCATCAGTTAGAAAATGAGTTGTTAATTCAGACAATGGAATACTAAACAGCAATAAAAATGACAGACTACTGCTATGTGTTACAACATGGATTAATATTAAATGTGCACAATGAAAGACACCAGACTTATTGTGTAACATATTAATTTTATAGTTCTAGAAAAAACAAAACCATAAGTATTGGATAACACATCAGTGGTTCCCCAAGATTGGAGACTAGGGCAGGGATGACTGCTGAGAAGTGCAGGGAAAATTTGGAGGTGACAGAATGTTCTAAAGCCTCTGTGGTACGGTGATTGTTGCATGATTGTATACATTTCTTAAAATTCACACTGCATACCTCGGTGAATTCATGTTACGTAAGTTATATTCCAGTGAGACAAAAAAAAAAAAGCAAGAAGAAGGTAAGCCCAAGACTATTTGCCACTGTGGGTCAGATACAAGAAAGGTATTTCTAGCAATGTCCACAGCACTCGGTCAGGATGAGGGTTTCATGCTCTTGAAAGATACAGAGATGAGAGGAATTTAGCTTTATCCTTAATAAACTTAATGAAGCAGATAAGCTAAGGACATAATTAATAATCAACCATAAAATCGGAATTTCTGTGGTTCCAACACACACTTGCTCATGTGGAATGTCTAATTTCTGGCCAAGTATTCCACTTCAAGTACACCTGGGAGCTAGAAAGATAAGGATCTTCTCTGTAGTTTGGGGCTAAGTTTTGCTATAGTCAGTGGCGATTGGGCTTTCATAGGTCTTCCCTATGCTCATAAACAAGAATGTTTCCACTGGCACTGTTTCTGTTCTGCTGGGGGCACCACATTCTGCCCTAAAGTTTTCACGTCACTCTGTCAGGCTTCATAGGCTTTTCCATGTTTTCCCCAAGCACAGTGACCTTCTCCAGTGGTTCCCACAGATTTTCTAGGTCCTGCCACTATGGCAAGATGTGACAATCTGCAAAGTAAAAATTAGATCTCTTACCCACCAGTATCCAAATTGTGATGACATTGACAGTCCCCTTGCCAATGTTAGTCTAGAAAGAATTCTAATGATGCTTTATTTAAACACAAGGAAGGAACTCTAGGGTCACTTCCACATATCCATGTACCCACAAAGGAGTCCTCTACTTTGTTCATTGTAGGCCAGTGGGTGATCGGTAATGTTAACTTGCTTCTTGAAATGGACTTCACATGTGCTAACATCTAGGGGGCTCCACTTACTGTTCTCGGTTGCCCCTTATTCCCACATATATATGAGGAAATTGAAGTGCACAATAAATGAATGTTGAACCTAGGTTGCTGGTTCCAGAGTTTATGCTCCTAATTACTACTCCATCAGACAGAGGTAGCTCCAACCAAGCCACCAGCTTTGTTCATTCCAGCATAGAACATTGACTTATTCTATTCTCATTGAGATAGTTTCTCAAGATGTCATGTGTACTCTGTCCACCTCAGATCAGAGATATTCTATGAAAAACCCTAATAAAGCAAAACGACAATAGCAAAAACCTTCCTGGGAGCCAGAGTTATAGTACAATGGTTAAAGCCCTGGCCTAGCGAGTGCAAGGCCCTGGGTTTTATTCACCAGCCACATAAGCTAGGTGATAGTGCATGCCTGTAATGCCAGCACTCAGAAGGCTGAGGCAAGGAGAACTGCCATATATTTGAGGCCAGCCTGGGCTCCATAGTGAGTTGAGGACCAGGTTGGACTACAGAACAAGACCTTCTCTCAAAGAAAAACAAAAACTACCTGAACCCCTAACGATTCTGACTCCAGCGGCTTATATGCAGCTCTTGCCTTTAAGGAATGTGAACTGAGACACAACTCCACTACAATGACCTGGACTGCTTCTGCCTCCATGGGAAAATCTTCTTAGGGCAATATATTCATTCTTTCTCTGAAGTTTGACCTCCTTGAGACCATCTTAGGCCACCAGGCATCATTTATGCATTGATATCTTTGATCCATGTTAAGAAATGAAGGTCAGAATCTCATTCCCTTCGCTGCCATAAGATCCTTTTCTTGGATAAAAGTAATTCCCTTGTGCATGCATCCAGAGAGGCTGGGCTCTGGGCTCATTCGGGTGACAGCACCGTAGTGTACTCCACATTGGTACTTTCAGCTGTGTACTTGGGCTTTATGTCTAAGGCAGGTCTGTCAGATTTTATCATCACTTCCCCTCAAGCAGCTTTATCTCCTGGGATGTCCTCAGCTCACCACCCTCACCCCAAATGAGCAGACCCACCTACTACATCTGAGTCCCAGCAGGGACCACGATTGGGGCTCAAGCTAGAATCCATCGGGGCACAAGCAGGAAAGCAATTAAATTCTATCATACATTAGAAGAAAAAGAGATCACAGCCAGCTGGAGGAGGATAGAGGGGACAGAGGAGGGTTCATGAGAGCACCCATTTTTTTCCGAGGGACTGTGAAGGATTCCAGTAGGTGGGAATGGAGGTCGTGGAAGTAGTCAGAAGTAAAAATAAACAGCAAAGGCACAGATGCGAGGGTGGAGGGTTAAGCTCAGGGAAGTACAGTCCGGTTTGCATGAAGTGTGGGGGCAGAGGAGGAAGCAAGGTGAGACAGGCCTGTCGAAGTGGGTTGAGGTTAGCACGTGGACAATATTTGAATGCTGTGGGCTGAGTCTGCACCCCACTCAGTAGGCAAAAGTAAACGGGGGAGGGAATAAGTGAGAGGGGGAGTAAAGGGAGGAGGAATAATGGGGTTTAAATTGATTAAGATAAACTAAACGCGTGTACCAAGTTCCCAAAATAAATACCATCATCATGAAATATTAACACACTAATAAAAATAATAAAAGAAGTTCTTTTTTTGAGACAGAGTCTCATTCTGTACTGCAGGCAGGTTATGAACTCACTATGGAGCCCAGGCCAGCGTTGGACTCATGGCAATCCTCCTGCTTCAGTCTCCTGAGTGATGGGATTACAGGTGTGTGCCACCATGCCCGGTTTTATGTGGCTTTGGGAAATTGAGCTCAGGGCCTCACACTTGCTGGGCAAGCACTTTAAGAGCTGTGCCATTCCTCCTGCCTATTTCATATTTTTTTTTTAATAGCAGAAGAGTGATTGCTTTGGACCGCTTATTCATAGTCTGATACCAAATATCTAGAGGTTTTTTTTTTTTTTATATTCTGGCTGGCAATTTGGGGATGCAGCAGATACACTTTTGTGGGTATGCTGTGTACTTCAGTAATTTAAAGTGGCTGTCTGGATCAGCTTGGTTTCTGTAAGAAACATACATGGTGCACCCTGTCCCTTAAAAAGTTCTTTGGGTGCTGGGTGTATCTCAGTGGTGGAGAACTTGCTCCACATGCACAAGATCCTGGATTTCATTTTCAGCTCTGAAAAAAAAAAAAAAGTGCACAGAACCACACCTAAAGGCAGGTAATGATGGGAGATGGACCACGTCTCTGGAGTTTTATCCTTCATCCTGTTTCGCTTTTCCTCGTTCCCGTTTTCCAGGCTGGCCCAGCACAAGCAAGGACTTACTGGAGCATAGTGAGAAACTGGATGAAGTGGCTTCAAAATGAAGTTCCAAGGGCCAGGCTAGTAAAAAAGCCTGCTCGCTGGAGCTGTTACTCTGGGAGACAAGCTGCACGGTGGTTGGTGGAAATATTATATTTAAAAACAAATAGTAACAAGATTCAAATATGGTGAGCGTAATATTCATTTTTCTTTTTCCTCTCGTTAGACTACACCTCAATGGCTTGATCAGAGATGGAATACAGCTGCCATGTACTGAGCACCTGCTTTATGCTGAGTGGTATATGTATTCTTTAAGAAAGTTATCCCTATTAATTTAGCGATGACTCTGAGAGGTACATGGCATCTGCACATTTTAGAGATGAAGCAACTGAGGTTCAGGGAGCAAAGAAATTTTCTAATGGTCAGACCCGTTTCTAGGTGGAAGAACAAGAATTCAAATACAGAGCTTTCTTGACTTTCTTTTTATTCATCTACAATACCAAGCAGAAAAGGAGGAACCCATAGGGGCTGAAGGAATAGCACGGCAGTTAGAACACTTACTTAGCAAGCACAAGGCCCTGAGTTCAATTCCCCAGTACCACATAAACTAGATGTGGTGGTACATGCCTGTAATCCCAGAACTTGGGAGGCTGAGGCAGGAGGATTGTCATGAGTTTAAGGCCAAGGGCAGCCGGGGCTATATAGTGAGTTCAGGACCAGCCTGGACTACAGAGCAATACTTTATCTGAAAAAAAATAAATTAATTAAAGAGGAATATTTGCAGAAGAGGTATTGCAATGGATACACAAGTTGTGGTATTTTTACGCAGTGGAATACTACTCATCTATAAAGGAAGATAGGTTGGAGGCTTCTGTAGGTAAATGGAGGCAACTTGAGACCATCATGCTTAGTGAAGTGAGTCAGAAGCGGGAGGTGAAATATTGAATGGTCTCTCTGATATGAGAAACCCAAATCACAATTATCTCATGGAACTTAATGTGGAAAATAATGAGAACTGGGGGAGTGGGATAGGATGGGTAGGTAGAGGGCCAAAAGGAGAGAGGGAAAGGTCTTGTAATCTTGCCAAGATATGTATGTGCACAAAATGCTCAAGATCACAGTAAACCTCACTTATACATATCGATAAAATGGGGAAAATATTAAAGAAAGAAAAACATAGAAATAGAGAAATAATGATAATGAACTCAAAACAGGACAAAAATCAGACACAAAGAGTAAAGGTGTTGATGATCAAGTCAGTGTTGGAGCACACCTTTTCTGGGGAGATATTTGGTGCACAGTCTTGGGGCAGGTGTGGCTTTATAAGGGGTCAGTTCTCCAGAGCCATGACCTTCTTGATAGCATTGCCTTGGGATTGCCCTGGCATGAGTGGATACTTCTGATTAATTGATCAGGCCTAGCTTCTGAGCTAGTCTTACATTTGGGGAAGGGGATGGACGATAGAGCTAGGCAGACAGAGCTTCTTAACTGACTACAGGAGGAAGTGGAAGCATGCAAATCAGACACCGTGGAAGATCTGGCATGGGGACGATGAGGATTAATGACCCCAACTGTTTCAAGGGATTCTTCCAGAAACTCACAGTAACACTTAACTCTTTGAGGCACGCACTTCCACCTTCCACCAAGAAATAAGACATTCTCCCATCTAGAGAAGAAGATGAAGTAAATTTTGTAAAATATAGAGTAGGACTTGAGTCCAAGTTTTGACCAGGAGAAAAAGGAAAAAGACAGTTGCAATTATTTAAATGAAAGGCAGAGACAGAGCCCAAAGTGAAAAAGGTAAGCTGAGCCCAGACTGCTTTCTATTTGCCTCAAAGCCAACGCTGGTCATATAGACTGAAGGGTGGGCCTGAACGCAATAAGTGAAAGTCCTTTAGTCCCAAAGATGGGAACAGGGGAATGTCATGGTTTGAGATATGACAATATATGTACTGTCCCACCCCAGGACATGAAAACTTCTTCTCATCTTGTGCAAAAGAACATCGATGTTCCTGGACCATGTTTGCCCCAGAACATCCCTCTTTTAGAAAACACACTTCTAGGTTCCAGGGACTATGTCCGTGGTACCCTCATTCCTGAGTATTATTTGGATGCCTGAAACACATTAGCAGAAGTGCAGAGGACCTGAATAATAATACATCACATACTATAAGGCACAAATTAAATATCAAGTCTTGGAAAATAGACATGTAGGTGAGCTTACCTAATAGTTGTGACTAATAGAGCCTGAAACTCTGGAGATGCATAAAAACAATATCAAGAAGTGGACCATGGACTCCTGACCAGCAAAACAAATGCCTTCAGTTCACATTTTCTCCTTTCTTTTATTACTCCTAGAGAGCCTTGGTTTTCACACCATCCGCTCTCCTTCCAGGGGAGTGAGGGGGGGAGTTGCTCCCTACATCACCAAGCAGCACTGGCAGAGTGGCCAGCCCTTTTCTCTGCTCAGTGGGGAGCACTTCACCTCACCACCAGCAGGGGGGGCTGGAGAGCAAGGACAGGGCTGGGTGTTCACTGCACAACCAGCCTTTGTCTCTCCAAGGCGGATCTCACTCAGGTGATTTCCCACCACAGAGCTACCAGAAACACCAAAGTTTCCAATCCTCCTTTCTGTTTGGATTCAGGTATGCCTGATAGACTCTCCAAGAATTTAGCCAGGCCTGCTCCTTGAAAAGGGACATTGCCAGGGAGGCAGCTCTGTGTTCCAGGAGCACATAGCCTCCTAACTAGGAGGGCTGAGTGGACAGTGGCCCCCTCAGCTAAGTAGGGATCCACAGTGGACCTTACCTTTAGCAATGGGCTTCCCCAGATTAACCCAAGGACATTTATCAGACGCAAAATGAGGACAAGGGTGTCAGATAAGACGCCTTTCCACAATCCATTCCAGTGTTCCCTATCTCTTCAAGTACATAATAGAGTTTCTTAGAAGGACAATGAAACTATTTGAGAGATCTTACACACACCACAGATTTGAGTGCACATGAGCATGTAGTTATTTACATAATCTCAAAGATGGTCTACGGGGTTGTGGAAAGGATACATGATCACAACAACTATGTGTACCGAAAGGATACACTGGAGAAATTGGAACACCAATTTGTCAATCTAGCCACTTTACAGTCTCCTAGAGTCTATGAGGAGTGATTGAAAAATATGGTGAATGTTTAATCTTTTTAAAAAATTAATGCAGTAAAAGTACATTGCAAAGAATTACCCTCAGAATATTCCTCCTCAAGCACACTTATCCTGTCGCTTTTTTAAATAATATTTCCCCATTTTATTGATATGTATAAGTGTAAAACATAAAGCTTATGTTGATCTTGAGTATTTCGTGCACATACCTATCATGGCAAAGTAGCAAATCCTTTCATTCTTTCTTTGTGATCTTTCCCCCTCCAGTTCCCATTATTCCCCGCATTAAGTTCTATGAAATAATTGTGATTTGGGTTTCTCATATCAGAGAAACCATTCGATATTTCACCTTCTGCTTCTGACTCACTTCACTGAGTATGATGGTCTCAAGTTGCCTCCATTTACCTACAAAAGCCTCCAACTTGTCTGTCTTTATAGATGAGTAGTATTCCACTCTGTATAAATACCACAATTTGTGTATCTATTGGTCTGTTGATGAGTAATTTGGTGTCTTCCACATTTTAGCTATTGTTAGTTGTGCTGCTATGAACATGGGTATACATGTATCTCTGTTATGTGCTGTTTTTAACTCTTCTGGAAAAATTCCTAAAACGGGTATCACTGGATCAAAAGGAATATTTATTTCCAGTCTTTTGAGAGACTTCTATACTGCCTTCCATAGTAGCTGTACTAGTTTACATTCCCACCAACAGTGCAGGAGGGTTCCTTTTTCCCCTTAGCCTTGCCAGCACTGATTGCTGTTTGTGTTCTTGATACACACCTTTCTCTCTGGAGTTGGATTGTATCTTAGTGATGTTTTGATTTGCATTTCTCTAATGGCTAAGGATGTTGGCCATTTGAACTTCTTCATCTGAGAACTGCCTATTGATTTCTTTTGCCCAGTTTTCCATAGCAGCTTTGATTTTGAGAGGCTTCCTTTTCTTCAGTTCCCTGTATATTCTGGTTATGAGCCTCCTATCTGAGGTATTGGTGGTGAATATTTTTTCCCAGTCTGTCAGTTCTCTTTTACACTGTTGATAACTTCCTTTGCTGTGCAAAAGCTTCTCAATTTGCCATAATCCCATTTGTTACTAATAGAGGCTATTTCTTTTGCTTTTGGTGTCTTATTAAGAAAGTCTTTGCCTACACCTATGTCTTTTAGATATTTGCCTAATTTGTCTTTCAGAAGGTTCAGTGTTTCAGTTTTAATATCTAGGTCTTTGGCCCACTTTGATTTGATTTTGGTGCATGGTGACAGGTGTGTGTCTAGATTCATTCTTCTGCATGTGGATGTGCAGTTTTCTCAACACTATTTGTTGAAGAGGCTGTTCTTTTGCCTGTGTATGCTTTTGGCTCCTTTATTGAAGATTAGGTAGCTGAGGGATTTGAGTTTGTCTCTGCATCCTCAATTCTGTTCCACTGGTCTGTATGTTTTTGTGCCAGAACCATATTGTTTTTACAACTATTGCTTTATAGTATAACTTGATGCCTGGAATTGTAATGCCTCCTGCTTTAGTCTTGTTACTCAAGATTGCTTTGGCTATTCTAGGTCTCCTTTGGTTCCATCCTAATTTAAGATCAAAAGTTTTTAATCAACAAAGACTCCCAGGACACAGAGAAGTGTGCAGGTTCAAGATCAAAACCAGTGTAAGAGCTACTAGGCATGCCTTATCCTTCCATGCATGGCCCCAGAGAACTGAGAATGTGTGGACACCTGGGCACATCCCTTGCCAGTAGTTTATAAAAATATATAGTCAATACTGTAGCGGCTCCTTCCACACTCAACACTACAGAAGTTTTTTCAGGCACCCATGACTTCATACCAAAAAGCATCAACTACTTTTCAGACATTCCAGACAAAGTCACTTATAATAAAAAGTCAATTTTTTTTAAAAAACAAGCTAGTGTCCTTTTCAAAAGTAGTTTTTTTTTTCAAGCAAACAAGCTATTCCTGTGTCAAACTTAACTTCTAGTCTGTCAAGGTGGGTTTGTGTAAGATCTTGTGTAATGTGCATATAGGCCAAAACAAACTTGCTTTAAATGTTACCGGCACAGAAAAAGTCAACTCCTCAAAACATGATAGAATGGGTCTGGTTAGTACAAATCTGTTGCAAAGTAAAAAGATTCTGTGCATCAGTTCCACCAGGAGACACAGGAAGGACTTTCCTGAGAGGAACAGTTCAAGTTTCAGTGGGAATTGAGGGTGGCTACCGAGGCTCCCCAGCTGCTACAGGACCCTGGCACACAGAACTGCTCAATCTGTCAGCTGTGTCTCCTGTAACAATGCCCAGAATGCAGTTCACTTTTGATTACAGAGATGCTTAGATTTTCTAAGGGATTCTATGGCTTCGGAGGCTTTCCTCCTTTTATGGAGGACTCCTCACTTTCGCCCTGGCCCTGGCTCTGGCCTGACAAGCTGCCCATGGCACTCTCCATGACGTCCCACAGCTTGAGCTCCAGCTTAGCCAACCGCGTGTTCTGCTGTCCTATAATCTGGGTTTGTTTTATCAGTTTCTGGTCTTGGTCTTGAA
The DNA here is from genome assembly GCA_004027205.1 of Ctenodactylus gundi. Taxonomy (NCBI): domain Eukaryota; kingdom Metazoa; phylum Chordata; class Mammalia; order Rodentia; family Ctenodactylidae; genus Ctenodactylus; species Ctenodactylus gundi. The sequence goes on from PVKB01002478.1 coordinate 58,870, forward strand.
GCTGTTTCTGCTGTTCTTGCACTTTGGTGAGGAGTTCAGAAATCTCCCACCTGAGAACAGTCACACCACCCTGTTGGTTTTCACCTTCTGCTGCAGCTTGGTGACCTCCTATCATGAAGGATAGAGAGGTGCGTTGTGGTCAGGGCTGCAGATGGTCCTGGAACTGGTGGGGAGCCCAGCAGTCTTCCAGACACATCGGATCCTGGCAACTTCCTCTTCAGTGCTGGCACAATCTCCTCGTCGAAGTACTCCACCGCCATGGAGAAGATAACCCTCGGCTCCTGTAATACTTTATGCATCTGCTGAGGGGCTCTGGTGGAACTGATGCATCTAAACACAGGGTAGATCTCATCAATCACCTTTCCTGGGATGAAGCAACAGAGATTGGAATCCACGTACTTCATAAAAGACATGTTTAGCAATGACAGCCTTGCCTCCACAGCAGCAAGGATGTTTGCAGAGACGGGCTAAAGAGTGGTTTCTCCTCTTTGATTCTCTCCTTGGGAGTTGTGCCTTCACCTGCTTCTCACATAGATTGTGCTACCTCTCTACTTTCAGAAACACCTGATTCAACATTCAGTAGTACACCATGTCCATTCTTTTACACAACAGGCACAGCTTGCTAATTTCCTCATAGGACACAAAGCTGAGGATGTCCTCGATGGCTACAATGGGTGGTGTCACCATTGTTCTGAGGCAGCTGGTCCAGAGCCCAGGCCGGTGCAGGGGTGCCTGGGATCCCAGCTGTGGAGGCTGGGGTGGAGGCTGTGGGAGCTGTCGATATGGAGGGTTGAGAAGGAGCCACTATCGCCATTGCCACCACCTCACTCTTCAGCCATCCACTCCTGTGACGCATAGTTGCCATCTTGGGAGCTTAACCTCTTCCCCTGCAGTCTATCCTGTCATTCTTGCCACTTCATGAAGCAGTTTTTATGGATATTCTTAAGACATATGATCAAAAATATGGTGAACACCACTGTCAAATGCCATTGAATCAGAAGGTAGGTTCATAAAAGTATGATGGTGTATCCTCATGCCCTTCCCTCACTGGATCTGGCACCATGCAACCTCTGGCGCTTCCCCAATGTCAAAATGACCATGAAGTGTTACCCTTTTGATTAAATTCAGAACATTGTGACAATGACAAGAGCACAACTAAGGATATTCACGGAAAGGGCTCCAGAACTGCGTCAGAACGTGGCAAGAATGATGGGATAAGTTTTTCTGAAGTGAGGGATAACACCTTGAAGGGAAATTCATAATAATTTGGGTTTTACACTAAAAATGTAGTAAATTGAAACACACTGGATTTTTCATCAACCCTTGTAGCTGCCTTTTGTCACAGATCTGGGCACTTGGACTTCTCTGCTTCACTTTGATCTTTAGCTTCCTTTTATTTGAAAGCAGCTGTGTTTGCCCTTCTTAGAGCCAGAGTATCAGATTTTGGTTATGATTTACTCTCATACCTACTATAAATGAGGGGTCATTCTCTCTTTTTGTGTAATGGAACAAAAGAAATCTAGAAATCTTTCTAGATTTCTCAAATTATGAATCTAGGACTGGTCTTGAATCTTCAGCAGCAATTTAATAACCCACAATGAAGATTTGCAACGAGTATGTGATCACGACTTTGAGGAATATAAAAACAGAATCTGGAAAACAAAGATTCAAACTTTTCCTAGATTGATCCATCCTCTTTGCACAAGGATCATTAACCTCTTTCCACACTCCTTTGCTCTATTTTCTTCAGTCTGCCGTAAGTCTAGACTGTCTGGGCTTTACAGACCTCACTTTTTTCTTGGCTACATTAAGAAAAGGCAGGTGCGTTTGTGCCTTTGCAAAAGCCAGGACTGGAAAATGAGGCTTTCCCATTTTCCAGACATTGATCTATTTCTAATAGAAGCAATTGTGCATTAATTAAAAGGGTTTGAATCAAGGGGCATCCTTTCTGAATGACTGAATGGCTGGGAGGAAGCATAGAGAGAGAATGGCGTGGATAATCCAGACAGAAAGTCAAGGAAACAGGAAGAATAGCAGAGACAATGTCATTGGCCTGTCCCTCCTAGCTCTCCCTTCTTAGGGTTACCCTGATGAGAGGGCACTTGGTGTGAAGACCACACAAGCTCTCTGATATTAGTGCTCCAAAGTATGGTACAAACAGTGGAGAACACAGTTGGGCCAGGAACACAGGGTAAGAGAGATCCCTTTTCTAGAGTACAGCAGCTGTGTTTCTGCCTTTACAGAGGCAGGTTCCTGGAATTACTCACAGATTTTCTGTCATCCTTGAGCCTCATCTATGTAGAAGGGGTAAGTGTGGGTGGGGATTTGTGGTAGAAAAATGTCCATCAAGAGTCTGGTGGGCTGGACGCCAGCTCCCAGGCTGTTTTGCCTGATAGCATGGCCCTGTTTAGTGAACTTTGAAAGTTTTCTGTGGATAGGTAGGGACAGTGACACGAAAGCTGGTTTTCTGTTCCCACTAGCACTTCCTTTCCAGGCTGTTTGACTGTGTCCATAAATACATTCACTCTACATCTGCCAGCTTTTCTTCTTTCGCTGACACTTCTGTATCTTAGCCTTACAGTTAGGGGCCTAGACGTAAGGTCATTTTTCACTTTCCTGCCTTGTCTTTTTCCAAGGGAAGAGTGTGTATGATATATATATATATATATATATATATATATATATATATATATAAAGAAAATAGATCAGTTTGTAGGTGACTTCTCCTAGGGCTTTCACACTGGCCCAACGAGGAAAGCAGCCCATGGACACCTGAGTGTTTACATCAGGAGAACTGGCAATTGAAGTATGGTCAGGTAGAGAAAGGATTTGATTGATTTGTGATGTTAAGATGTCTTTTGAAAATGTACCTCAAATCAGATAACTTGAATTGTGACTGCTTCTGATTCTTACCATGTTTAAGGACAATCTTGTCACTCCTTATCTCTCACTTCTGTTCCATTTTATAAGAAAGTCTCTAAAAACTACTCACAAGCAAACAACTAGTCACACATGCTCTGATGCTAGGGGAAGGTTCTGGTCCTGCCTTCTCTCTACATCTTCCTGCTTGGTAGTTCCTATTAAACCGTACTCTTCCGATGGGTGCATGGACTGGGATCCAAGGGTAAAGCCTGACTTACCTACCTTTGCTCTAGACTTCCTCAGTCTTTTTTTATGCTAAGTTTTTGGGGAGCAGGATTCTGTGGGGCGAACTTGAAGACTGGTCTGGGAGGGCCCTCCTGATGCAGGTTTGCTTCATGGTCCTTATGTCTGTGAGAAAAATAGCTCCTGAGATTGAAATTCAGCTGTGCTTTCAGAGCGTGGTTCCTCCCTCTCTATTGTCTGTGCTCTGCTGCTTAGACCTTCCTCTTCTTTCCTCTCAGTAGTTCCTGGAAATTGCTCCACTTTTCCAACTGTTAGACCAACTTTATGGGCACGTGACCAGTGCATTCATGTAGAGACAGTGCTTAGAAGGGCCCTCAACTTGGTTTGATGTTCTTCTATCATCACCTTGATATTCTTAATAATTTTTGAATAAAAGAGCCCACATTTTAATCTTTCCCAAACCACACAAGTTGTATAGCTGACTCTGCATGGTTGCTGTGGCTTGAAGTTAAGGACAGCATTGCTCATACTGCATTTCCTCTCTACCAAACCAGGCCCCATTTGGGGCATGAGATCCATTAGGAGAGATTAGTAGAAATGAGTCATTTACTGCAATAAAGTTTTAGAAGTTGAGCTTAACATCCTCCATATTTTCTGACCAGACCCCGTATACACTCGAGCTGCCACAGCAAAATTGAAAGCTAAGAAGGACAGCACTACTCTAGAAGATATAAACTTGGACCCCCTGGAAAAGGAAGCCAATCACTGTACACAAGAGGACGGAGAAATCCCAGCAGCTCGCTCCATAGACAGCCACAGTGGCAAAAGAGGGTAGGAAACTGAAATAAAAAGGAAACCTAAGATCTGATCTTACTGAAAATTCCAAATTCAATTAAAGCTTACATATAGGTAAAGAAAAAATGGGGCTGACTGTTATACCTGTTCGATAACGACTCTGAGTTAAACTTATCTCCTTCCAAGATCCACCAAGTGATAAAGATCTTATCTTTAGTTATCAACCTGTTGACGCTCCTACTGATCTCTTTAAAAGGGTTTGTCCAACATACAATATTCACAGAAAGCTCCCCCCATGCCAGTGGTATTAGTACTAGGAAGCTTAGTAACTGAACCTCATTAGGAGAAAGTAGACAACGTCTGAGCAGGGTTTGTATGGCCCAATACATTTACCATTTTGGTGAACACTTAGAAAGAAGATATGACCTTACCAGCTTACATAAGACCTATCTGGATGCATATGCCTGACAGCCTTCTGTTAGGAGTGTTCCCCCGAATTACAGGGCATCCCTGCTATTTCATATTGGGCAAGCAGTCCCTATAAAAGAGATCCTAGAGAAATTAGAGTTACTGAGTAGCCATGGAGCTATCCCAATACCAGAGCCTACCAAACTGAAATACAAAATAAACCATTTAAACAAAGGAATGCACATAAAGGCCCCTGAGGCCAAAATCATTAAAACCCCAATAGATTTGCTGATAATGGAAACGCTGAGATTTATGCCTCCCAAACCACTAACCCTTTGGAAGCTCTATCCTAAAATTTTAGAGCATCTTAGAACTGGCCAAAGAAGTTGCTGAACAAATGCACCATCAAACTAAAACATTTAATGATATAGCTCAAAACTTTTCATGCAATATTCAGAAATCCTTTTCTGCTGGATGGTTCCTGTAGCCTCCAATGGCTGGCTATGCAGCTTGTTCCGAGTTCCCCATGCTAGTAGGTGAACTTTTTATATTGAGTTGGGTGTGGTAAACCAGTACCACCTACATGCATGCATACTTTCAAGAATCTTGGCATGGTGAACCAAATAGAAAATGACATTTGATGAAGCTATTTACATCTGCCAGCTAAGAGGCCATGAAAACCCTCAACCACACTCACTATGCACGTACGAGGCAACCTGCCCTGCTTCTTTTGATCTCAATCATCTGCACAGGATGATTGCCTGAAATTAGTTCACGTCTCGTATTAGTCAATTATTCAAAATGTCTGCAGGTAGACTGTTTCATATATATAAACTTGTGCCACTGGGCCCTTGGGTGAGGGATAGGCAAAGTGAGGCAGAACCCAGGGTAAAAGATTGCACTGACATCAGGGATTTCTGATCTTCAGGCACAGGAGAGACAGACATAGAAACACAGAGGAAGACAGAAAGACAGACAGACTGACACAATATATACATATACATATACATATGCATATGTATACATATACACATATACATATATACACATATATACATACATATACATATATACAAATACATATACACATATACATATATACCCATACATACACACATTTATACATACACACATGCATACACATATAGACATATATACATATACACATATGTATGTATACACACATGCACACACATATAAACATATACATACATATATGCACACACATATACATATACACATATATACATATGTGTATATATACATATACACATATACATACACATATATGAATATACACATACATACACACATACACACATATATACATCTACACACATATACATATATGCATATATATACACATACATTTGTGCATATACACATATACATGTACACATATATACACACATATATACACATATACACATATATTACATATGTATATATACATATGCACATATACATATACACATACACACACACACACACACACACACACACACACACACATATATATATATACACACAAACAGAGCAAATACATGCCTTTGTTCTGGGAGCACGTGGATGGAAATAAATATTTTAATCACCTGTGATCACTGATTCTACTATGGTATGTTTAGGTCTCCAGTACCTTAATGCAGGAGGGAACAGCAGACTTGAAAATGAGAACAAGGACCAAAGCTCTAGGTAGGACACAAAGGTCATGGAAAAGGCATATATCTAGTGACTAGGACAGGTATTCAAGGTATTCAGCATGCCCAGCATAGGCCAGGTGTAGGCACTGAGCTAGGTGCTGGACATACACTAATGACCAAGAAGGAATGATACCAGCTTTATTAACCCACCCAGGCTATCATAGCCAAACACCATAGATCGAGTACTTTAAATAGACATAGTACTTTTCTCACAATTCTGGAGGCTCAAAGTCTCAGATTAAGGCCCATTGGTATCATTTCCTGATAAAAGCTTTCTTTCTGGCTGTCAGACATTCATGTGGGGGGTGCAGAGCTAGAGTGCACATGCACGAGAGAGAGAGAGAGAGAGAGAGAGAGAGAGAGAGAGAGAGAGAGAGAAAGAGAGAGAGAGAGATCTACCATGTCTTCTCTTTTCCCCCACTCGTATGTATGTTTGTATGTATGTATATATGTATATGTATATGCGATACATAATGGTTACAATGAGCTTGACTATTTGTGCACATATACATCACATCAACATTATAATCTCTTTCTTTCCCACTTTTTTGGAAAATGTAACAAAAAATAGACATCAATTATTTGATTGGTATCTCATTAATACCTTCCACACCCTCCTCATCCCCCCTAACTCTCACTATCACACCCATTTGGTTCTATAGAATGCCTGTGTTCTGAGTTTCCCAAATCAGAGAAACCATGCAATATTCAACATACTTAATCTTCTGCATCTGACTCATTTCATCACTCAAATCACCATTCTTTTTAATTTTTTAATTTTGTAAATACATGAATTCCAAATTCTATAACACAAGAGAGACATGGGGCTTGGGGAATCAGTAAGTGTCTACGCCCACCTCTTTTTCACAGATTCACCCCTTTCCTAGATGACCATTGCCTCTCTTTCTACCCAGTCATTCATTTTGGAGCCTTTTTATATCATTATTTTTCTGCATTTCATAAGAGGGACACCCATCTATAGTTCATCTTTTGTGCTTGATGTATCAAATCACCACTCTTCAGCACAGCTTCCCACCCCTAGAATGGGCTGCTGTGGCCACATCTTGATGCCTCTTCTCTGAGTCCAGCCAAGCCCTTTATTGGGATGATTTGCCGAAAGTTCTTTTTTTCTGTATATTGCAATATCTTTGCTGAGATTCTTTAACATGGCCTTGCCCACCAGTCCACATAAGAAAAGAACTACAACAATAAAATTCATAAGGCTTAAAAATGTGAGAAAGTAAAAAGAGAGAAGTTAAATTTCAAATTCCTTAACTGAGTACTGAAAAGCAAATATGTGCACATTCAAAAGACATTTAGGTTATCATCACATCAATCAGTTTTCTTAGGATAAACTTACGTCAAAGGCTAAATTAGAGATTTGCTATATTAAATGAACTTCAGTGCATATCACAAAAGTATACTACACATAAAGCAATAGATGTAACAATATACTTAGTTATTTCATAATTTTAAGGGTTCTTTCCCAATGAGGAGCAAGAAGAAATGAGTAAGAATATTATTACAGATTTAGTTACAGAGCATGAAATTTAAAAGTAAAATTCAAGAGTTATAGTTTGAAATAATAGCTAAGTTCTTAGTCAATGGTCTAAGGCTACGTGATTATCTTTACCACTCAATGACAGCTTCAGGGAAAAGACCCCCTAAACCACTTATTTACCACTCATACTGTTTTCAAAACTAAAAATATCCCAAATCAAAACTATTGCCTTCTGCCACTCCGATCCTATACACATCATACACATCAAAAAAGTTTCACAGATTAGCACTTTGTACCAATTCCCTGTGTTGAATATAATTATTATGTTTTTAAACTAATATACTAGTTAAAGTAATAATCACAGTGGCCAATGCCACAGATTTTGTGAGAAAGCTAGTATTGTTTTAATGAAATGACAATCAAATAATTGATGCCTATTTTTTGTTACACTTTTTCTTTCTTTCCTCTCCTCTGCATTCTTTGGTGGAGCTTGTCTCTGTGTCTCTCAAAGATCCCTTCAAGTATTTTACGTAATTCTGGGCTAGTGGTCAAAAATTTCTTTAGGGATTCCTGGTTGTGAAAAGTTTTTACCTCCCCTTCAATCTTCAGGGTTAATTTTGCTGGATACAACAATCTAGGTTGACACTTGCTGTCTTTTAAAGCTTGAAAGATTTTGCTCCAGGCTCTCCTGGGATTTGTAGTTTGCATTGAGAAATCTGGAGTAATTCAAATGGGTTTGCCTTGGTAAAATAATGACTGATGTTCTCTTGTTGTTTTTAATATCCTCTCTTTACGTTGAATTTTTCAGTTTTTGATTATAATTTGTCATGGCGAGTCTTGGTGCTGCTTGAAATGATTTGGTGTTCTATCAGCTTCTTGTACCTGAAAGTTAATTTCCTCGATTTGAGAAATTTTCTTGCATAATTTCAGTGAATAAATTCTTTATACCTTCCATGCTGTCTTCTGCTTTTTCTCCCACAAGCATCCTTGTGAGGATGGTTCTCTTTGAGTCATTCATCAGCTGTTGTATCCAGCTACTTTGCTGAATTCTAATTTTGGAGTCATGCTTAAATATAGCATTTGTTTCCTTACCCTTGTCTTCAAGGTCTGAAAGTCTGTCTTCACAATGTTTTTGCCGACTTCCCTTGCTTTCAAATGTACCTTTCATATCCCGAATTTCAGCTAATTTTTGTTTTCAAAATTTCCACTTCTCTGTTAAAATGTTCCTTCACATCCTGAATTTCCTTATTTACCTCAGCCAACTTTTCATTTGTGGCTTCTATATGCTCAGCATGCTTTGTCTCCATTAGGACCACTGTTGGTTTAATAAGTTCTTCTTCAAGCTTGGTGCAATGCTTACATTTCTTTGAGAATACCTTGCTTTAACTGGCTGTTTGACTCATTTATTTACTTTTTGACTTCTTTCCCTAACAGTTTCACGATTTCAGGGTCCATGACATTAGTTTCTGGGGTCTCAGGTATTTTTGTATGCATCCTGTTGCCTGCTCTTCTTCTCATATTTCTGTGTTGAGGGACCTCACTTTAAAGGCTTAGCCAAGAGGTTTCTTTGAACAGCTATGAAGGTGTGTGGGGGAAGCCAAAAATCCTCTGATTTCTGTGCTGGGGGTAGGCAGTGAGGGGAGACCTAACAATGCAATGGCCTATGAGATTTTTTGATCATACCCAGCCCCTCAGCAAAGTTCTCCCACATGTCCTAGCTTCCCACCCTCAATGGCAGGACTCTCTACCTTTGGAGGCACTCCCACTACCACCCAAGCCATTCAGGGTCAGTGGCCTTTTTCTCCTCTCTACATGCAACTGTTTCCTGAGCCGGTTTCTTCCTAGGCACTTCTTAAGAGTGAACCCCAAAACCCTGTTTCGCTCTCCTGAGCCTTCTTTAAACAGATCAGGCACAGGGTTTTCTTTCAAAAAATAGCTCTTGCTGGCATCACTGGCTATTATGGCTGCCAAATGCTGCTTCTGGCCTATTTTCCAGGAGGTCTTCTCTAAGGGAAGCTCACATTGTGTTTGAGGTTTGCACTACCCGCAGGCTGGTTTTTGGAGGCTGGGGCTACCAGCTGCTGTCGATTCCCACTTTTCCTGTATCTATGTTTACTTCAGACAGAGGTTCTGGGATCCTGGGATCCGGGCTTTCCTCCATCTCTGGAGGCCTGTGGCTCTGAGCTGCTGGTTTTTTTTTTTTTTTTCACTTCCAATTTGTCTTCAGAATTTCTGACCTTCCCATGGTCTCCTTTCCCTTGTTGTGGCGCCCCTCCCTCTCCTAGCTAAATTGAACAGGAAGTGTTTAATTATGTTCTCAACTTTTAAAGTGGGTTCATGATGAGACATTGCACAGCTGTGCTACTCGGTCACCATCTTGCTTGGAAGTTTTGCTGCTGTATCTTTTCATAAGGACACAAATACCCTTCGACCAAGGCGCGACTCGAACAATTCATCTAAAGTTAATTTCTCCCTTAAAGGCACTACCTCCAAATACAATCATATTAGGATTAAAGTGTCAACACTGGAGTTTTGGAGTGACACATCTAATCTTGTACACCAGCCCTTGTGAAATTGGTAAGTAGAAATGGCTTGGCTCTACTGCTAGCTGTGTAGCCTTGGGCAAGTCACTCAACCATCCTTTGATTTGGTTTCGTCAACTCAAAAACAGAGGATAATAATACTGATTTTCTAGGATTGTTTTGAGGCAGTAGCATCTCCAGGATTTCCATGCAGGAGTGCTTTAAACACGGTTTAGTTGGAGGAAATAACCAGGGAAGATTATCTTGCATACCCTAGCAAGTACTATGGGTTTTTTTAATTATACATTTATTTTCACGAATCTGGTAGAGATAGGGAGGAGGGCTAAAGTCTCCCATCTCTCAAGCCACCCCTCAAACATTTTTTGAGAATAAAACAAAAAATGTGTATAAAGTTCTTACTACATTTCCTTGCACACAGTAAGTAGAACTTTAACAAAATCTAATATACAATGTAGTCCACATGGCTGGAATTAATGCAACCTTAATCAGAGGGTTCAGATAGATTTATAGTGGCCTTAGTGTACCCTAAGTGTGAAAGCCATCTAGGATTGTATAAGAAGTACCTCTGCCAAGAATGCAGCCCCAGAAGCTCTGGTATAGATTCTTGATATATGTATTTTTTAATCTTTCAAAATATTTTCAAATGTGTATCAAGGTTAGGTAACCAATGTAAAAGTCTGAAGATGGCCCTAAGTCTATAGCAGGGGAACAAATTAACATTGCCTGGTAATAAGGGAGGCCTGTGTACTGTAGGAATCAGTTAGGGCCTTCAAAGCAGAGTTGGGGGGTGGTAGTGAAAAACCCCATCAGTCCAACCACTGGGTTCGTAGCTTTTCTCTTTCCCTTTTTTCTTATGAAGATACAGCATTATATCAATGGGACTATAGTCACTCTAAGTACAGTATGCTTTATTTCATGCTTTTCCCAGTGGAAACGCCACATCATAAGATACTTTTGGAACTCTGTGGCTAATGGAATGAATAATTCAATCTTCAAGAAATTATAAGTAGCGCAAACACCCTTTTTTTCTACTTTGAGTGTAAGACGTTGCTTGGTGAGTACATCTGAAAAGGTTTTACCTTGTTTACTTCTATGCACACAGCAACTACCACAGTAACTTATCCAGAGTAGGTTCTTAGTAATTATTTGTGGAATAAATGAATGATACTATTCATTCAATAAATGCATGAGAAAAAAATCAAGAAAAAAATGAACATGGCTACCCACTCAGATCACCAGAAATGAACTTAGCTGCCAGGACACACTCTAAGAATGTGTACAGGGAAGACAAACTTCTTGTCTTTCTATCTGTGGGTTAATGTTAATTTAATTTTTATTTTTCTCATTTTATTGATATGTATAAGTGCAATTAATAATGTTTACATCGATCATGAGTATTTTGTGCATATACATATTGTGGCAAAATCACAAATCCTTCCTCTCTCCCTTTTGACCTTCCTACTCCCGCCTCCCTTCCAGTTCCCATTATTCCCCTCAATCAGTTCTATGTAATGGCTGTATTCTGGTTTCTCATATTAGACAGACCATTCAATATTTCGCCTTCTGCTTCTGACTCACTTCTCTGAGCATGATGGTCTCAAGTTGCATCCATTTACTGACAAAAGCCTCAAGCCTGTCTGTCTTTATAGGTGAGCAGTATTACTTCAAATTATCATATTTGCTGCCACCTCAGAAGACTAAAGTAGGAAAAGAGAAGGAGATAAACTTAGGGCTCTGAGGTCTTGATACTTCCTCTGTGAATATGTGCCACCACACCTATGCAAGTTGTCATTTTTGTTTACTGAAAAGAAGTAATTGGGTTACGGTGCTTAATATCACCAGACTGTAGTCAGGCCTTTACTCTATGACCTCAGGAAAGTTGGGTTGCTGCTGGAATGGGCATGTGGCCAGCCTGTTTTCTTGCGTTTATCTAACTCTTCCTTACTTTTGTGCTCACTTTTGCTATTCTAGTTATAATTTGGAAAGAGCTTTAGAGCATCAGTGAAAATGTTCCCTTAATGGAATCGTAGAAGCTGGAACCAATCCACAGTCCCTTATCCAAAACCCTTGGGGGCCAGCTGCATTTCAGACTTCAAAAAATTTCAGATTTTAGAAACATAATATGGTACTTATACTCTATATTTCTTAACATCCCTAATGGGGGCTGAAGCAATATCCCATAGAAAATACATTAATAATATTTCTACAGTGAAATGGGTATATAGTCCCATTAAGTATGATAAATAATGACCATAAATAGGCTTGTGCCATTTCAGGACAGTGTTCTCCATCAACTGAGTTTTTAAAACAAAGTTTTCAGAGTCTTTAGATTTTGGATTTGTGAGTAAGAGATTATAGACCTATAATAGATGTTTCTTAGTGGAAAGTTTTTAGAATAGAGTCTGGCACTTAGAAAGCATTATATAAATGTTAGTTTTGTGTTGTCATTATCATTCACACCAATGTATACATACTGCCACAGTTAAAGGGAATACAACTGAGCTGGGGGCTAAGAATCAATCTCTCCACTCAGTTCGGTACACACTTGCAAATTTAGGGGTACAGACAAGTAATCATATGAGAAGTTCTGGCTTCTGATTCTGGCCAAGGTAGAGTAGCCAATCCCTCCCAGGTCTTCCTTTTCACAATTAAAACTACCATATGCAGCACAATAAACAAGCTTTGAAAAATTCGGAAAGGTGAAAAGAAGGCAGGCCATCTTGGAATCTCAGGACTTGAAGATCTTATGGCAGTGAGTTCCCTGACACTTTTTCATTGCCTCCTGTATATTCTAGACAGGGTGCTAGAAAAGTCTTCAACTCTCGATAGGCACATACACAAAGAACCTTGAGAGAAATTTGGCCCCAGCCAAAAGAATGGGGAAACTGGGGCTTTGACAAATGGAAAAAAAAAATTGAAAACCCCTTCTGTACTCAAGTAATTATCAACTGAAAAACTTCACTGGACACATGATTTTAGCAAATTGAAGTGAGGACCTGTCTTCCTCCATCCATGCAGTGGAAACAGGCAGTGTCGATTCTCTGCCAGGGTACTGGCAGAGAGCCAACGGGGAACTGAGCCTCCCCTTCCTTCTAGACATCAACGAAAATGATCAAGGTGAAGGGGGGAGAATTTTTCAATGGGTCTGGTTTATATTTCGATTGGCTACTCACTGTGAGGTTGTGTGACCAGTGGAGAGATCAATTCCCACCTGGGCCCAGCATTAACAAAGTGGAATGAAGCAATGTCAAACAGGGAGCTAATTTTGTCATAGAATCAAAGTGGGGGGGGGGGGGGGGACTGAGCGTCCATCCTACTCATTTGCAATTACGCAGTGGAAGTGATTGCTCACTTTTGCTAACCCCAAAGGGAGCTGAATACATACCTCCACAGAAACCTATCCATTACCCCAAAGCTGAATGGCTGCCTACGAACAATGAAGACTATGAGCAAGACTCTCCTTACTTAATGCCCCAACTTCAAGGATACAAGACAGAACCTCTCACCACACCAAGAACCAGGACAATCGCAGTTGAATGAGAGCAGCTAGTCAACAAATATCAACCCTGAGATGACTCAGATGCTGGAATTACCTGAATTGTTCTAAAATAGCAACGATAATAATAATGCTTTAAAGATAAAGAATTATGTTGAAACAAGTGAGAAAGAAATTTCAGCAAGGGAATAAAAGCTTTAAAAATAACCAAATGGAAATCAGAGAAACAAAAACAAATAAAAAAATGAAAACTCACTGGACAGACTCAATAGTAGAGAGGAGACCACAGAGGAAACTCAAAGATAGAACAATAGACATTGTCTAACTAGAACAACAGAGAAAAGGGGCCAGAGGTGAAGGAACAGAGGAGGGAACAGAGAATCATGGGTGTGAAGAATAATGACAAAAGTTCTGACATTTATGACAGTGGATTTTCAGGGAGACAGAGTAGTGTGGGAAAACTTCCCAGATTTATATAAAGATAGAGGAGCTCTGAAAACTTCCCAGATTTATATGAAGACATAGTCTTACCAATTCAAGAAGCTCAGCAAATGCCCCAAAAGGATAATGCCAAAGGAAAACACAAGAAGACTTATCATAATGAAACTGTTGGAAACCAAGGGCAAGGAAAAAATCTTGCAAGCCAGCAAAGAAAAATGAGATGTTATTTATAGAGGACACTATCAGTCACAAAAACCAGGTAGGTCAGGAGGAAGTGGATCTGGATGAAATGGTCCTTTGAAAACGTAGCAAAATTAGTAAACCTCTAGGAAGACTGAGAACAATAATGAGATGACAAATTATCAAAATTAGGAATGAAAAAGCATATTACTACAGATCCTAGAGCCATTAGGAAGATGCTAAGGGAGTACTCCAACAATGCTATAATCACACACTTGACAACTTAGATTAATTAGATCAATACTTCAAAAAAAACACAACCAAAACTCAATATAAAAACAATCTGAATTATTCTACTGCTATCAGGAAGTGAAATTTATTATTTCACTTTTCCCAGTGTGTGTGTGTGTGTGTGTGTGTGTGTGTGTGTGTGTGTGTGGTGTGTGTGTTTGCTTACATTGAATTTGAGTATTTTGTGCACATATACATTGCATCAAAATTACAATCTCTTTCCCTCCCACTTTGGCCCTTTTACTCCCTTACCATCCCCCCAACTTTCACTGTCACCCACACTTGGTTCCATAAAATGACTGAATTCTGGGTTTCTCATATTAGAGAAGCCATTCGATATTTAACCTCTGCATCTCACTCACTTCAATGAGCATGATGGTCTCAAGTTGCATCAATTTACCTACAAAAGCCTCAAAACTATCTGCCTTTATGGAAGAATAGTATTTCATTGTGTAAATACACCACAATTTTTTTATCCATTGTTCTGTGAGGTATTTTAGTGTCTTCCATGTTTTAGCTATTGTTAGTTGTGCTGCTATGAACATGGGTATACATGTATCTCTGTTATATGTTGTTTTTAACTCTTGGAAAGATTCCCAGAAGATGTGTCTCTGGATCAAATGCATATTTATTTTCAACTTTTTGAGGAATCTTTCTGCTTTCTACATTGGTTGTACCCATTTACATTCCCACCAGCAGGGCAGGAGGGTTCCTTTTTCCTACAACCTCGCCAGCCCTGATTGCTATTTGACTCCAATCTCTCTGGAGTTAGATGGTATCTTAGCGATATTTTGATTCACATTTCTTTTGTGTCTAAGGATGTTGAACATCTTTTCATGTATTTGCCCATCGTTTGAACTTCTTTATCTGAGAACTGTATATTCGTTTCCATTGCTCACTTTTAATCAGGACTTTGAATTTGAGAGATCTGTTTTTCTTTAGTTCCTTGTACATTCTAGCTATTAGCCTCCTATCTGAGGTGGTGAAAAATTCTTCCCATTCTCTCAGTTCTCTTTTCACTCTGCTGATAATTTCCTTTGCTGTGCAGAAACTTTATTTTGATCTAATCCTATTTGTTGGTTCCGGAGGCTATCTTTTTTTTTTTTTTTTTTTTTTTTTTTTTTTTTTTTTTTTTTTTTTTTTTTTTTTTTTTTTTTTTTTTTTTTTTTTTTTACATTGGGTGCACGTTATTAAGAAAGTCCGGGGCTGGAGGAATGGCTCACCGGTTAAGCTGCTTGCCTAGCAAGCACTAAGTCAAGCACTGAATACCTGAGTTCTATTCCCCTGCATCATGTAAGCCACGCGTGGTGGCTCACGCTGGTAATTCCAGCACTTGGGAAACTGAGGTAGGAGAATTGCCATGAAAATAAGGCCAGCCTGGGCTCCATAGTGAGTTTAGGACCAGCCTGGGCTACAGAGTGAGACCCTGTCTCAAAACAAAGGGCAAGTACTTTCCCACTTTCCTCTCAACTTCACTGTAAACCTTAAATTTTGCACTTGTACATATCAATAAAATGGGAAAAAAGAGAGTAATTCCTTGTGCCCATATCTTTTAGATTTTTGCCTATTTTGTCTTCCAGAAGATTCAGTGTTTCAGTTTTAATATGTAGGTATTTGATCCATTTTGATTTGCTTTTGGTACACAGTGACACATGTGCGTCTAGATTCATTCTTCTGCATGTGGATGTCCGATTTTCCTGGCACAATTGCTGAAGAGGCTATTCTCTTTCCAGAGCATGCTTTTGGCTCCTTTACCAAAGCTCAGGTAGTTGAGGGTGCTTGAGTTTGTCTTTGCATTTTCAGTTCTGTTCCTTCGGTCAATCTTCCTGTTTTTGTGCCAGTGCTATATAGTTGTTTTTGTAAACTCTTGCTTTGTAATATAACTTGATGTTGGGACTTGTAATGCCACCTGTTTCTTGTTACTCAGGATTTCTTTGGCTATTCTAGGTCTTCTTTGGTTCCATATGAATTTCAGGATTGTTTTTTTCAATTGTTGAGAAAACAGCTGTTGATATTTTAATAGAAATTGCGTTGAATCTGTATATCAGTTTTGCAGTATAGGCATTTTGATTGTATAAATTCTGCCTATCCAAGAACAGGGGATATCTTTGTATTTTCAAGTGTCTTCTTCAATTTCTTTCTTCAATATAATATAGTTTTTTTCGTAGAGTTCCTTCACTTCCTTGGTTTGGTTAACTGCGAGGTATTTAATTTTTTCATGGACTATTGAGAACAGAATTATTCTTCTGACCTCTCAGTGAGTTCATTTTTAGTATAAAGGAATGCTATTGAATTTTTAGTATTGATTTTGCATCTTGCAATTTGCCTGAATTTGCTTATTATTTCTAAGAGGTTTGTGGTGGAGTTTTTGTAGTCTTCTATGTAGATAATCATGTCATCTACAAATGATAGTCTGACTTCCTCCTTTTTGATACATATTCCCTTTATTTCACTCCCTTGCCTGATTGCTCTGGCAAGGGTTTCTAGGACTATGTTGAATCGTAGTGGTAAAATTGGACAGCTTTGTCTTGTTCCTTATTTAAGGGGGCATGCTTTCAATTTCTCCCAATTTACTATGATATTTGCAGTAGGTTTGGCATAGATGGCTTCTCTCAGTTTGAGGTAAGGTCCTTCTATAACTATTTTTCTCTGAGTTATTTTTTATTATGAATGAATATTGAATTGAGTCAAAGGCCTTTTCTGCATCAATTGTGATGGTCATGTGGTTTTTGTTCTTGCTTTTATTAATGTGGTGTATTACATTAATTTATTTATGTATATTAAACCAACCTAGCCCCCAGTAATAAAACCCACTTGATCATGGTGTGTGAATTTTCTGATAACTTGCTGGATTCTATTTGCCAGTATCTTATTGAGGACTTTTGCATGTATATTCATTAAGAAGATTGGTCTACAATTTTCTTTCCTGGTTAAGTATTTATCTGGGTTTGGCATCAGTGTGATGCTAGCCTTCAAAAATTGTTTGGTAAATGTTCCTTCTCTTTCATCTTCATGAAATCCATTATTTTAAAACTTCTAAGAAATATGCCTTCATGCCCACTTAATTTCAATGGAAAAGTTTATAAAATATTTTTAAAAGAAATAATACCAATTTTGTGAAATGTCTTTCAGAAAATAGGAAATGAAGAAACTTTCCCCAACTCAATCTGTGAGGTCTTGATATTAAAACAAGCAATAGTAGAAAGAAAATAAAAAGAAAGAAGGAAGGAAATAAAAAAGAGATAAAGATAGACAGAAAAGAAAGAAAGAAAGACAGAAAAAGAAAGATGAGAATTGAGTTGATTTTTGTAATTGGTGAGAGATAGGATCTAGTTTTTTGAGCACTGCCCATTGAAAAGACTGTCCTTTTTCCAACATATGTTCTTAGTACCTTTATTAAATATTACTTGGCTGTAGATCCATGATTTTACTTCATGGATGTCTGTTCTGTCCCATAGATCTATTTGTCTATTATTTTTTTCATGCCAGTACCATGCTGCTTTGGTCAGTATAGCTTTGTAAATTATTTTGAATTCAGTTAGTGTAATACTTCTTGTTTTGCTATCATTGATCAGTATTTCTTTGGTTTTCAGTGCTTTTATTTTGCAGCTCCATATAAGTTCTAAGTTTTTTTCTAGTTCATTGAAAAATGTCATTGGTGTTTTGATTGGGGTTGCATTAAATCTGTAGGTCATTTTGGATATTATGGACATTTTATCAATATTGATTTTTCCAACCCAAGATATCTTTCTATCTATTTTTCACTTTTTCAATATTTTTCATTGCAAAGCTCTTTTGCCTCTTTGGTTCAATTTATTATATATAGTTTTTTTGTAGCTCTTGCAAGTAAAATGGATTTTTAAATTTCTTTTTCAAATCATTGGCCTTTGGCATATAACAATAATACTGATTTTTACATGTTGACTTTGTATCCTGGAATAACTCAAGTATTCCTCAATTAATAAATTAATAAAGAAAATTTGTTATATATACACAGTGGAATATTACTCAACAACAAAAATGAATTAAATCCTCTTGTTTGCAACAGCATGGATGGAACTAGAGGTCACTATAAGTGAAATAAGCCAGGGACAGAATGACAAGTGCTACATAATGTCATTCATATGTAAGATCTAAAAAAGTTAACTTCATAGAAATTGAGATCAGACTAGTGGTTACCAGAGGCTGTGGAGGATAAGAGACGAGGGAGGGATTAGGAAAGGTTGGTGAATTGTTACCGAGCTAGGAACAAGAATTTCTGGTGTGCTATTGCGTAGCAGGGCAACTACAGATAACAATAATGTACTGTAAATTTTTAATGCTAGAAGAAATTATTTTGAATATTTTCAATACAAATGATAAATTCTTAAGGGCACAGATATCTTTAACGTGGTTTATATGTCACACAATATATGCATGTATCACACATCACATAGTACTTCATAAATTATATAATTCTTATATTTTATGTATGAGTTCAATGTAAATTTAATTTTAAAACGAAAACTATGACCAATGTCTCTTGTGCCTATAAATGCTGAAATATTCAAAATGAATTAGAAATCAGAAATATATACAAAATGAATTGTATGCTATGACCAAATGAGGAACATTTCAGAGTGCAAGTTTACTTTAGTATTTGAAAATCATTTTATCTAATCCACTATATTAGCAAACTAAAAGCACATGATTAGACCAATTGATAGAAAAAGGCATTTGATAAAATACAACATGCACTTATGATTAAAAAAAACAACAAATTGAAAATTAAAAGGAACTTACTTCATTTAGTGAAGAGCATCTAAAAAACCCTACAGCTATCATCACGCATAATGGTAAAAGATTAAGTACTTTCCCTGAAAGATCGACAATAAACCAAAAAATAACATCTATTTTCACCACTCCTATTCAGCATGATCCTGGAAGATGTAGACATGGCAACAGGCAAGAAACAGAATGTGTATAAATATTGGAAAGAAGAAAGAAAATGTCGTTAGTTGAAGATTGTGCGCAAGTCGGTGTAGAAAATATCAAAGATCTCCTCAAAAGCCTATCACAGAGTTTAGGCAAATTTTATAAAGATCAATATACAAAATTCAATCTCATTCTTAGAGAATAGAAACAAAAAATATAGAAATAGAAATTAATAGCACAATAATTTCTCCAAAGACAATATAAGCTGAGCCTGGTGGCGCAGGGCTGAAATCTCAGCACTGTAAGAAGGCAGGGCAGGTGGACTGCAAGTTCGAGCCCAGCCTGGACAACTTAGTAACTTAACAAGACTCTGTCTCAAAATCAAAATTACCAAAAAATAAAATGGTTTGGGGAAGTAGCTCAGTATAAAGGCTCTGAATTTCAGCCCATGCAAAAAGAAAAGAAAGAAAGAAAAACAAAGGAAGGAAGAAAAAGAAAGAATAATGCAAATGTAATATTGTGCATTACATTTCTAGAAATCACAATAGAATTTCTTTGCTAGAAATTATAAAATACTGATGCAAGAAATAAAATATTCATATAAATGGGGAAACGAAGCTTTCATGGATCTGAAGACTGCACAGAATAAAGATGGCATTCTCTTAACTGATGTACAGCTTAATGCATTTCACAGTAAAATCTCAGAAAGATGTTTTGTAGCTATAAATAAGATTATTCCAAAATATGTATAAGAAAGAAAAACCAAGAAACTAGAATAGCTAAATCAACTCTGGAAAAGAACATAGTGGAAAGAATTCCTCTTCCTATTGTTAAGACTTATTATACAGCTATGGTAACTAAGAAAGAGTTGTACTGACAGAGGCAGACATAAATCATTTCAATATAATGAGGATCCTGGCATGAATGAGCATGAATGTGTTCAATTGAGTTGCAAAAGCCGTTCAGAAGAAGTAGGAAAACATTTTTAACAAATAATCCTGGAACGATTGGACATTCAAACAGGAAACCAAAGCAAACTACAACCTAAACCTCACACTACATACTGAAATTTATTCAAAATGGATAGTAAGTTTACATAAAATGGAAAGTTATTTTCAAAATCTGGGAGAAAACATAGGAGAAAATCTTTGTTATCTAGTACTATGGAAAATATCCTTAAACATAATACTGAAGTGTGATTCACACAA
This sequence comes from Ctenodactylus gundi, assembly GCA_004027205.1. Taxonomy (NCBI): domain Eukaryota; kingdom Metazoa; phylum Chordata; class Mammalia; order Rodentia; family Ctenodactylidae; genus Ctenodactylus; species Ctenodactylus gundi. Next base: position 79,452 of record PVKB01002478.1, read on the forward strand.
GAGAAAAATAAATAAAATTCACCAACATAATTTTTTCTAGAAATATCCTGTTAAGAGAATGAAAAGACCAACTAGAGCCTAGGAAAAAATAATCACAGAGCAGATCAGTTTCCCAGGGCTGCCATAAATTAATGCTGCAAGACCTAGTGACTTTGGAGAAGAGAAATTTATTCTTTCAGAGCACTGGAAGCTAGAGGCGCGCCACGAAGCTGTCAGCAGGGACGTGTACTCTCTGTAGACTCTACGGGAAGCATTGTTCCGTGCTTCTCAACTTTCAAAGTTGCAGGCAAAGCTGGCAGCATTCACAGGCTACGGCCACACTAACCCCATCGCGCTCCTCTCTGTCACACGGTGCTCTCCCTGTGTGTGTACCCAGCTGAACTCAGCCCTTCTCCCAAAGGCGGAAGTCATTGGGTCAGGACGTACTGATACTTCAGAATGAATGTATGAATTCATTTATCTTGATTATATCTCCCAAGGCTCTATTTCCAAATAAAGTCACTTTCACAGCTACCAAGGCTTTGGGCTGGATCTTACGTTTTGGGCGACCAGGGGCCACCCGGAGCATAAATTCAACAGAGGTCTATGTTCATAATATAAGTTCTACTAACATTTGTCAAAATTCAACAGCAAAAACAAAACCCACAGCCCACTTATAAAATGAGCAAATATATGAACAGATACTTCACCAAAGACATTTAGATGCATGCAAAATAAGCGGAGGAATAAACGCTCCACATCAAAATCCACGAGGGAACCATAAATTAAAGCCACGAGATATCACCACATAGCTATTAAAACAAACAAAATAAAATATGGTGATATTAAATGTTGTGAGAATGTGGAGATACAGAATCGTACATTGCTGGTATGAAAGGAAAATATTTCTTTGGAGAGCAGTCTCAGAGTTTCTCATAAACTTAACCATATCTAATATGCAGTTTAGCAATCACACACTGAATGTAAAGGAGTGTGAACGTATGTCCACGTAAAGTAGAACACTATTATTCACAGCAGCTTTATTTGTAGTGACAAAAAGCTGGAAATAGCACAAATATCCTCCAATGGGGGATGGCTGCACTCACTGAATGATATTAACTCAGTGGACTACAACACAGCAATGAAAAGAACTAGACTATTGATAACATGCTCTAATCTGGATGGATTCAATGCCACTATATTTAGTGAAAAAAATCAATCTCAAAAGGTTCTATGCTGTATGGTTTCATTTGTATAACATTCTTGAATTGTTTAAAAACAACAAATTTATGGTTTTCATGGATTACAGATGAATGTTAGATCAAATCCAAGGCATTAGCACAGAGCAGTTATTTTGTGGTAATAGACACAATTCTGTATGTTGATAGATATGGTTGTGGACTTGCAGATCTATCCCTAGGTCAAATTGCATGGGACTACACACACACAAACATACATTTAAATATGGTGAAAAATGAAGAAAGCCTTCATTAGCCAGCTCTGCCATTGCTAGACACAATACCTAACACCACCCGTAACTTGGGGACAGGTTCATTTTGGCTGACATTTTAAGGTGATTCAGACAATAGGCAGCTGGTTCCACAACAGGCACAACATGGCAAAAGCAAGTGGTGAAGCAGAGCTGCTTAGCTCACCAGCTGCCTCAAGTACAGCCTGACAACAGTGCCACAGAGGAAGGGGCTGGAGACTATAGAAAGACCCCCAAGGACGTGCCTCCATGACACACGTGGACACACTCAGAAGTGTGCTCCACCAATCCCCTGTGCCGATGCCACAGCCAATCAAGTGGACACTCCACTCTGACTGCCATCAGGTCTTCAGTCAACAACATCACATAGTGTCAACTTTCTGGTTTCAGTATCATCCTGCAGCCGTACAGGACCCCAGCTCTAGGGGAAGGTGGCTGTGAAGCATGCAGGACTCTTTCTATTATTTTTGCAGCTCTCTACATAATTATTTCAAAGTTAAACATTTTTAAAGAGGTCTGAGCTTCAAGTAAGTAAATTCTCCGAAATTATTTCAATTATCTTTGGCAGGGTTACAGAGGTATCGCACACACTGTGTAGTAATAATTAAAGATTTACTGAGCACTTAGTACTTGTGAGATGTTGTGATAAGTATTTTATATTCATTGCCTCATGGTATAACCTGTCACTTTTCCTTTACACAGCAGAAAATAAAAGTGTGAGGAACTCCAATAACTTGCCCCAGGTTGCAAAGCTCTAATTATTTTTTAAAAGGATTAAGACTTAATATGCATATGTACCAATTCCCCAAGATAACTGTAATTATTATGTATCACAAACATAAGCTGGGTGACACCCCTCCTGGGAATATATCCAAAGAAGCCAAAACAACACATAACAGAGATATATGTATACCCATGTTCATAGCAGCACAACTAACAATAGTTAAAATATGGAAGTCACCAAAATACTCGTCGACAGACCAGTGGATACACAAACTGTGGTATTTATACACAATGGAATACTACGCGTCTATAAAGTCCAACAGCGTGGAGGCCTTTGTGGGCAAATGGAAGCAACTTGAGAACATCATGCTTAGTGAAGTGAGTCAGAAGCAGAAGGTGAAACATCGAATGGTCTCTCTGATATGAGAGACCCAGACCACAACTATCTCATGGAACCTAAAAAAGAAAAACAAAGTGAACCAGGGGGGTAGGACTCGGAGGGAGGGTGGGGTGGGGTGGGGGAGTGACAAAAGGAGAGAGAGAAAGTCCTTGTCACCTTGACGAGATATGTATGTGCACAAAATGCTCAACTTCATTGTAAACCTTAAATTTTGTGCTTATACATATCAATAAAATGGGGGGAAACATACACTGGGAGTACTAATAATGGGGGGAAACTCTAAGTGGCAGAAATGAGGCTTGAACCTAGGTCTATATGATTGCAGGGTGTGCAATCCCAAACACAAGGTCATCGTAACTCCATACTGAGCAGTTTTGTGGTCAAAATGAGGCATCAAATGCCAATCGTCTGGGTCTAGGTTAGGAACACAGCTGGCATTTAGCGGATAGCATGCTTTTATTGTGATTACCTTCTTCATAATTAGGTATTAATTTTGGTCTTAGCCTTAGCATCAGGAAACATCTGGTCCTGATACTTATGACAATGCCTCAGATCCTTATCTATACAATCATAGAAATTACCGTCACGTAAAATTATCATGAATTTGCTAAAATGAAAGGTAGCCACATATGTGGCAGTGTTCTGTAAACAGTGGCGCGCCCTGCGTGCGAGCTGCATTGCATTTTGTTCCGTTTTTCTTTCCCTCCAGATTGGCAGCTAAAAAGCTTTTTGCCTCTCAGCCACGCCACCATCCACAAGCTCATCACCCGACTCGCTCACTGTGTGTTTCTATGGCATCAATCACCATAGTTTCTAGATCCTCAGACAGAAATATTAGGTGAAAGGCAGTTTAACAGAAGGAATCAGTGAATTCGATTCAAAGATCTCCATCCTCCCCACCTCAAAGCAGTGTTGAACTGAGCAACAGACAGTCATATATGCATACCTTCCCCACTCATTGTTTCCAGCTTCTTTTTTGCAAAACTTAAGTTATGAATTTCAAGGTTTTTTTTGAGGCTTTCCACGAAACCGTCTTTGCTCATGTGTTACAATTTTACAGTTGTTGCTCTATACCCAGGTTGGTCAAATGTGACTTGTGAGCTGTTTTTGAGCTAAGAGTGTTGCCTTTTTAGTACTTAGAGTTTTTTTTTTAATTATGAATGAAAATGACATGAAATTCACATAACAATATTCATTTTAAAAGTTTAATGGGAACATAACCATTCTCCTTGTTCATTCAGAATTAAATAGTTGTAAAGAAAAAAAAAATTCACCATTTGGCACTGTACAGTTAGAGCTCATCAAGCCCAGTTCTACATGGTAAGAAAATCAGTAATAGTAGTTAGGTCTGTACTCAACCTACACTGAGCTCAGCCTGTCACCCTTACACGCCATTGTGTGTGTCAAATTCCTGAGAATTGAAATATTCTCACCTGGGGAGAGGAGAGAGGCTAATGAGACTCAGAAAGTAAGTAACTCATAGGTGTACACAGGACCTGGAGCTCTGACGGAGACAGAGTAAGCAGCCATGTGTTTGGCTGTTAGATAGATCCCCAGGTGAGGTCCTCGGACCTGCATTAGGAAGCTGTGCATTGGGCATGTCTAGATGCTGAGGCCACAGGGCTAGGAAGGTGAACCATAGCTACCTAAGAAGGTGGGTTGCAGGACAAGGGTCACAAGTCCTATCCCCAGCTTCTGTGAGTGTCACCTATGCTAAGGTGGCTTTCAGTGACACTGCTGTCTTGGAAGCCATTCATGCTCCTGTAACCCGTATTCCTGCAACCCCTCACCCATACTTGTGCAAGTGAGTCCAGTACACTCACGGGTTCATCACGTTGAACTTTGGTGTCACACTCTGCTCTGCTGTCTGTGTCCTATGTGGGGTGAGTAGATGTTTGTTCATGTCTCCCCAGGAAAAGTTTGATGCAACAAACACCTCACCATGTTTTTTATAAGTACTTGTCTCCCACACTAGGTAGCAAATTCTTTGGAGGATGAGTTCTGTTTTTTTGTTTCATATTTGTGTCCCACTAGGTGCCTAGTATAGGGTTTTACTTATAATAGGTAAATAATGAGCATTTTTTATTAAAACAACAAAGCCAGATCCAATTTCCATAGCAACTGGGTTTCATGACTGAAGGTTCATTGTGCAGAATATTTTATATCAAGTCTGTTCCATTCAGGGTTGGAGGCCAGATGTGAAGATGCCACAGGGAAAATAGTCTTTAAACTATAGCACAAAGGAACATGTGAGAATCTTGATTCTGTTCAATTATCTGTTTTTATTCTTGGAGTAAAGAATATCTTTCTAAATGTGTCAAAAAAAATCCCTACAAAAAACAGGTATAAGAGTACAGGGTCATAATTTACACTCTGGGAACAGAAAAAAAAAATAATGGTAAAACTTTCAATGTCTTCTCTTTTGTACAATTTGAATTTATGCTATGTGATGCATTACCATTACAAAAATAAATTTAAGCCTTTAGAATGTTCCCTTTTTTTCTTGTTTCTTGATGGTGGATACTTCAAAGTTTGTTTTCATTCATTATACATATGCTATGTGTTCTTTTGTGTGTATTCGGTGGCTAATAAAACATTTGTCTACATAATAATAAAGGATTTCTAAATAGCAAAAGTCTTCATCTATACAAAGGAAAAAGACGACTGAATGGGGGAGGGGAGTAATATAACATAAGGAATAAATTTTCCTAAATGAATTGTGTTTACAAGTAAGAAAAAGACCAACAAGCCTCTAAAGAAAAGCAGATGAAGTTGAACAAATGAACAAACAGTCCATAGGAGAGCAAAGGCACAGGACTGTGTGGACATGTAAGAGGTGGCCAGCTTTGTAACAACAAGGAATGCGAGTTTAAACTCCTCCTGATGCTGTTTTCTGCCACAATCCAGAGGAAGTTTAATGGCACAAATTTGTTGGCAAATTTACAGGGAAATATACACTGCCGTACACTGCTGGTAGAAGTATTAATTTTCTCCATCCGAATATGCATACACAAGCCAGGCCTGGTGGCTCAGGCCTGTAATCCCAGCACTCTGGGAGGCTGAAGCAGGAAGATCACAAATCTGATCCCTGCCTGGATAATTTAGTGAGAACCTATTTCAAAATCAAAAACAAAAAACAGAATGGGGGTGTGAAGTCCCTGGGCTCTATTTCTAGTACCACACACATACACAATAAAAAAAAAAGGCAAAAGAAAGAAAAGACACCCTATCTCGAAAGAAAGAAGAAAAAAAGAAACAAAGAAAGAAAGAAGAAACATAAGTGTCATTTGACCTGAAGATTCCATTTCTAGAAAGTTATTATTCAAATATATATGCGTGAAATGAGTATCCTGCAAGGTTAGTCACTTGCCAGTTTTTTTTTTTTTTGAATAGCAAAATATTAGAAAAAAAATCCTAAACATAAACTAGTGCATAGCTGGCAAATAAAAGATGTTAAATCCCTACAATCCAATACTGTGAAGTTATAAAAATAACGAGGAACTAATTTATATTCTGAAAACATGCAGTGATTACCATTATAAAAATAAGCTTAATTTAAAGAAATATGTTTATTTCTTGTTTCTTGATGATGGGTAGTTTTGTATTTATTCAGTAGGTAATAAAATTTAGTAAAATAAATGTCTACTTTTCAAGGGTATGGGTTTGTTAGGAGGAAAGACTGTAGACTATCGGTTAAAATTTTAGCAAAGAAAAATATTTGACCAAGTCTGGAACCTTACCATGGAATCTTTAACAAGATTCGTGGAAATAGAAACACATTTTTAATTTAGTTACAGGCAATGATGGTAAGGATCATAGGCCAAAATTCTTGCTTATGGTGAATCATTAATTTTGACAATAGAAGTGTAAATAGGGCAATAAATGTAATTTCTGATTATTCTGCTGCGCCAGATCCATCAGCTACGGTTAGTCCTGACACCTATTTATAAGCAATGGTATTTGCCCCTTGTTTTCTGCACTCTGTTCTGCGCGGCTTTGTGTCTATCATGAGAGAATGATGGGCTCCGCTGTCCTCGGGGCACTTTTGGTTTGGCCTCTCTTTCAAACAACTTTACTCAAATGACAAACACATTGAGATCATTAATGGCTACTTCATAAGTTAACTGAGTTATAAAAATCTGAAGGCATTCTTTCTAGGGAAGAGGTTTAATTTTTAGCATGCACATATGCATATAAAATTAACTTAAAGTAGGAATTCATTTTACTTAAAGGGTCTAGCAGGTCTGATCTTCCTGAAGTTTCAGTGGAAGTTTTCAGTGTCCAAAATACAAATCACGTAATTTCCGAATTCTAAGACTAGCCAGTGTTTCACAATACGATACCGTGTTGCAAATGGCACTGGCTGTTTGCTAGTCTGTCTCCCTTGGGAGCTCATGAGCTCTACGAGAGTAAAGATGGATGACGCATATTTTCATCCTTTTAGTTTCCTCTTCTAACTTTCCATAAATATTGGTGCAGAACACGTGTGTAGTTGGTTGTTGGATAAATGAATGAACAATCACACACAGCACAGTGCTGTTGTTTTCTGCCTGTTTTAAAAAGCGAGAACACTAAGGCACGTGGTTGTGCAGGTCGGGGAGTAGAAATGATGGGGACAGCACGAGCAGGACTTCCCAGCTGCACTTAACTCTCTGTGATAGAAGCTGCTGACCAACCTCGTGCCAAGGTGCACGGTCTGCAGTGATGGGCACACAAAAACAATCACGTATAATAACACAAAACAAGCGAATACCATGCCTGAACTACTGTGCCCTTGGCCTTCATACTAATGTGTGGCTTGTTAATTTTGTTCTGGTCTTTGTTGCTTGGTTCATTTACTAATATAATTCAACTGCTAAAAGCAATCCATACAACATCCAATAGAAAAGTTCCAAATGCAGGTGAATTTATCCACGGCTTAAACTTTTTCTATTTAGTGTAAATAGAAAATAAATATTTACAATAAATTTGAATTCAGATTCTTAAGTAAATATACTGCTTTTATCAATTTTTTTTCTCTAAGGCCTCTTCCATCTTATAAACTAATAGTTGGCAAGCTATGGCCCATGGGTTTGTTGCCTACTACTGTAAGTATTTTATGCAAACATAGCTATACCCACTCGCTGTTGTCACAGCACACTGAAGGAGCTTTGACAGAGCCTGTCACACCGACAATCCTGGAACCCTCACTATCTGCTGACTCCTGCTGTCTCTGCTCAGATGTGCCAGGCACTAGGAATTTAAAACTGACAAAGTCCCAGAATAGTGTTTGTACAGAACACACTTCCAGCAACAAGAAAAGAACATATTCTTTCAGGTGACAAGATAAACAATGTCACATTTGAAGTCTAAATGTTACAGTGTAAAGCCAGCAGACATAGCATGGAGATCTATGCAGTCTAAACTGCTCCGTCTTCACAGAAGCAATTACATCTTTTCCAGAAACCTGAAAGACTGTATCATTCATTTCAGCTCAGAGATAACAACGCAACTGAGTCCTGAATTTGTATACACTGCTATGAATGGTGACATCGGATGCATAGAGCACTTACATGCTAGGCTTGTGTAGTAACTCATCTAATGCTCATAACAGTTCTGAATTAGATGCTATCATCATCATCCTCACTTTACACATAACATTGAGGCACAGAGAAGTGAAGTAATTTATCCTCATCACACAGCTAGTAATTAAGAGATTAGAAATTTGAGGCTATGTAATTTAGCTTTGGAGTCTGAATTCCTAATCATCTACACTGCCTTTAGTTGGTTTTATGATTTGGACATGAAACACGATTTTTGGCTTTGATCCTTCGGTTTTTTTCTAGCCATAATATTAAAGATCACTTGGTTTTAATACCTATGTTCATATGTACTTAACTGTGAAACTTAGAAAAGGCATGGCAAAAGCTCATATGATTCATTCATTCAACAAATAATCAATGATCCCTGTAGCCCAGGGATTACAGATATGTGCCACCAAGCCCAGCTTGTATGTAGTGCTGGAAGATCAAACCTGGGGCCTCACACTTATCAGACAAGTGCCCTAACCACTGAGATACTCCCCCAGCCTCCTCTCTCCTTTTTGATACAACAATGGATCTCTTTGTCCTCCTAACAAAGATCAAATTTGCCACTTGTAGCCTGTATCCTAACCTCTCTTTCACTCAAAGACTTCATTCCTTTACATGTCTCCCTCTTTTTTCCATTTTCAATCATTCTGTCTCTACTGGGACATTCCCACTAGCCTTTGGCCCTATTCTATTTAAAAACCCATTGGCCCCACATCTCCAGGAGTTCCCTGCTCCTCTTCCCAGCAAAAGTCCTCTGTGATCGCCTTCCCATGGTGTATTACCTCCACATCCTTTGGTGCCTTTCTTCTTCAGCACCCTCAGATCTGGCTTCTTTGCTCATCGCTACACAGAGACAATTCTGGGATTATTTCCTCAATATTCTTCATTTTCCCAAATCCAAGAGGCACTGTGGGTTCTCAGATGACCTTTGATAGAGCCCTGTGAAAAGCATTAAAGACCATCAACTGCTCACCTCGTGAAACGCTCTCTACTCTGATATCACAATATTTGGTTTTCATCCTCCCTTTCTGGTTATTTCTTCTCACTGTCTTTGGTGGACTTACTCTACATGACCATAAAATTAATGCTGTAATTCGTTGGAGTTTGGACATGAGCTCCTTTATCTATTTTTGTTTTCTTGCTGTTTGTTTTGGTTTAGTTTTTGGAATACTGGGAATCGAACCTGGGACTCATTCACGCTAAGCACGTGCTCTTCCATTGAGATACATGCCCAGCCCCCCTCTTTTTTGTCATTCTAAAGATTGAGTCCAGGGCCATCACATTAAACTATATCCTCAGCTGAGCTTTGATTTTAGGCAGGCCTGGTTTGAACTTGCAATCTTCCTTTCTCAGTCTCTGAGACTTCTAGAATCACAGTCCTATGTCACTGCACCTGGCCAGGAACTTTTTTATTTCTCTTATTTTTAGACAGGGTCTTACTAAGTCGCCCAGGCTGAATTTAACTGTAGATCCTGCACCCTCAACCTCCTACGTGGTTGGGTCTAAACTTTTTTACTAGATGACATCACTTTCCCCTGGGGCTGTAAGTATTATCTATATGACAGTGAAAGCTTCTGGAAGACAGTGGAGCCTGATATTTCTGTTTAAGTTCCCTTTGATGTAACAACAAAAGCGAAAAAGAGAGAAATCTTTTTTTCCTACTGAAAGCAGAGTACTGGGTACTTCAGATAGTCACAAATATTAGATGCCCAGCATTTACAGAGGTACTGAGCGGATGTCTGGGAGGAAGAGGAATTACTTATGAATACATGCAAGGTATCTCTTGAGGACTCCCAAGGTCGTGTGGGAACTAGATAGATGCAGTTTATTATGGTCAATATGAGTTCATTCATATTGGCAAGACGGGACAAACACCGGATATGATTCAAATCAACTTTTTAAAAAATATCACATGCTTCTTAGGATATTGACATGGAGTGGTAGAAAGGAAATCTGTATCTGATTCTATCTTGCAAAAGCACCTAGCCCGATTTGCCTAAAGCTACAAATAAATAAAACAGAATGCCAATCGCTTTACAATAATTCTGTTCTTGGGGGAACTTAAAGGGAAATGGTCAATTAGTGAAATGGTTATGGGTCAGTACATCTGTTCCATTAGTTTGCCAAAGCTTTCTTAATAGCACAGACATAATGATCACACTAAAAAAGTGTAGAGTTCTGTTTGCTCCATTTGCAGTGGCTTAGGATTTTAAAAATAGATATTTTTGAGTATGGCAAAGGTCTATACTTTTGTCAAAACCAGTTACCTGGGCCAAACAAATTTTCTTTCATGGTACAAAACAGCAATTCTGTCTGACATGACTCAGTTCTAGCGCTCTTACCTAACAGTATTATAGGTAGGGTGCCAACCCTTTGGGCAGTGATTTCAGACTGTAGAGACAGCTCCCCTGAAAATACGGAGCCTTGTAAGGTTATTTAGGTAACTCTGACCTGCGAAGCAAGCGTTTCCTGTTTAAATCTGGAATACTTTTTTCCCCCTGAGCCTTTTAAATCTATAGAGGGTGGTAGAAAGTTTAAGCCTAAATAAAGCATTAGTAATTTTGGATAACCATTGCACCTAGATCATCTATTAAGAATAAGATCAGAGAAATTAATGAGAACTTGATACTCCTGCCTAGTTGGTATCAGTTGCAGTACTGAACTTGTAAGCACAGATGCACATTGATTAAAGTGTGTTCACTTTCATCTGTGAGGTCTTTGAATCCTTCAGTCTCCAGGGTATAATAAAGTGACAATGACAAGAGCAACTATAAGTAAATTCTTATTATTAAAGACATTATAGTTCTAAAAAATTAAGTGAGGTCACACGAAAAATACAGCACACGACAGAGTCTGAAGTCAGCTCACAGTGTGTCCTAGTCAAACCTACACTATGGATCATTCGCTATGTCAACCTAAAAGAGGGAAAAATCCTCCAAATGGATAAAATGGTACCGATGTCACCAAAATGCAATGATGTGTCTTCAGGCTTCCCTCATATCCCGTGTAACTAAGGCCTTCAGGACAAAGATATAGATTTTAGATTGAAAATCAGTCCATCTTTACTGCTTTTCAATCACTCACATATTCCTGCTTCCTTTTCCAAGAAGCAACTGCTTCTACACTATTATGATAATTGCCCTTATGATTTGAAACTTTTTTCTAAAATATTCACATAATTCCATTCTTATTCTGCCTCTTGGACTGAACTTTGGTACAAGAATCCACCCAGCCTCAAACGAAAGCAAGTTAGACTGCTCTAGTCAAAGTCCTAATGTGTATCACCATGCACCAAAATCAACTCAAAGTGGATCAAAGACCTAGACATTAAAAGTGAAACACTGAACCTCCTAGCCATAGGATAAATGCAAATCAAAACAACGCTAAGATACCATCTCACTCCAGAGAGAATGGCCTATATCAACAACTCAAACAGCAATCAGTGCTGGTGAGGTTGTGGGGAGAAAGGAACCCTCCTGCACTGCGGGTGGGAATGTAAATTTTTACAACCACTCTGGAAAGCAGTATGGAGAGCTCTCAAAAGACTAGAAATAAATATCCCCTTCGATCCAGCGACACCACTCCTGGGAATATATCCAAAAGAGGCGAAAACAACACATAACAGAGATATATGTATACCCATGTTCATAGCAGCACAACTAACGATAGCTAAAATATGGAAGGCACCAAAATACCCATCAACAGACCAATGGATACACAAACTGTGGTATTTATACACAATGGAATACTATGCATCTATAAAGTCCAACAGTGTGGAGGCCTTTGCGGGCAAATGGAAGAAACTTGAGAACATCATGCTTAGTGAAGTGAGTCAGAAGCAGAAGGTGAAACATCAAATGGTCTCTCTGATATGAGAAACCCAGATCGCAACTCTTATGGAACTAAAACAAAAAACAAAGTGAACCAGGGGTGTAGGGCTCGGAGGGAGGGAGGAGTGGGTAGTGGGGGGACAAAAGGAGAGAGGGAAAGTCCTTGTCACCTTGACAAGACGCGTAGGTGCACAAAATGCTAAACTTCATTGTAAATCTTAAATTTTGCACCTATACATATCAATACAATGGGGGGAAAAACAAAGTCCTAGTGTGCTTGTGACTGGCAAGACACTGTCTGAACACATTTCTCCCTACCCCTTCTTTGGAATGCAGGCAAGCTGTATCTGGGATGGGGCAGGAGTTAGCCAGGATACACACTAAAGGTTGCTGCCCTTAGATCTGGGATACAGACTACAGGTTGTTACCTTTAGATCCTAAAAGTTGGAGGCCAAGATGGATAATAGTCCAAGGCAGCTAGCTGCCCAGACAAACGAGCCCTGAGAATCAACCTGTGAAAAGCAGCCAAGTCACTATACGCCACCAACAGAAGCGGGACAGAACATAGTTGTCAACAACAGGAATGGGGTGGGAAGAGGGTTGGAAGCTAATTGTGAAGGTCCGTGAGTGCTTAGTGATCCTTACAAATCTTAGCTTCTCCCTTCTGAGTGCTCCGATTTCTTTTCTAGCTTCCTTCCATTCATCTAACATATAAACAGAGCAAGTCTTTTCCATCCATCTAAGGTTTTCCTTATCCTGTTCTTTCAACACGGAATGCCTTTCCCACACCTCAGACCAGAGAAGTCAACTCATCTTTTAAGTATTAAGTTAACTTCACCTTCTTCATGGAAGCCTTCATCTTCCTCAACTTGGAATTAATCACCACATCCTCCTGTTGTCATGAACTTTACTTGTATCCCTCATGGCACATAAATTACATAGTATTCTTATTCATGAACTGTCTGTGTGTCTTACTGATGTGTAAGCTCTTCAAGGACTTTTAATCTGTGTCCTATTTATCTTTGAGCCCTTAGGGCCTGGCAAAGGACCCAGCACAAAACAAGACTCTTCCTAAGTGTTTAAGGAATGAATGAATGAGTGGCTGAATATGCAATGATGGGTTTCTGAATAAACGGTGGAGACAACCCGTGACAGGTAAAACATTTAAAGAGCAGGCAAAGCAAACATTTTTTAAAAAGGTTTTTTTTAATGTACATCTTTTCTTTTTTTCAGGAAAAAAATTGATGTGGCTTGAAATCATGTATAGGTGGATAAGGAGGTTTTTGAAGAAGATCGCAAGCGAGAGATTTTGTTGTAACAATGAATTTCTTGGTTCAGAGCATTAAGAAATAAAAGACATCTCATGAAGCCCATTTTCTGCTTTTTCACTCTTGGCAGAAGTACACAGCCCTCAGCAAAACAATGATGCTGTTGGAGAAGCTTTAAAACACAGAATACCAACAGGCCAGGTGTCATTTTTTCTTTCTTTCTTTCTTTCTTTTTTTTGTTATTTCTTTCTCAGAGGTAACTGGTAAAAGATATAGGTGAGAAAAAATGTCAAGTAGCAACGGAGAAAAGTGTTAAAAAGAAATAAAATTTTAAGACAAAAGAGGAAGTAACCTTTGCCCACTGAGATATGATATTGAGTGAGTCAGCTGTCCTTAGCCGTCAACTTCCAAAAAGGATTTGAAATGGCTTACTGTGTGTGTGTGTGTGTGTGTGTGTGTGTGTGTGTGTGTGTGTGAGAGAGAGAGAGAGAGAGAGAGAGAGAATATCCACATGAGTCAAAGTAAAAACAAATCACAACTCTTTCAGAAAAAGAGGAGCCTGAATTGACTAGAAACTGATTATAATGAAATTACTTTTGGCCAGTGCCACTTGTGAGCTATGACACACAGTATAGAATTGGCTGTGACCTTGGAGCAGAAGGAAGCTGAGAGGCCTACAGAGGGACAGAATCTGTGGCATTGTTGGCTGTAGGTCTCTATCAGAGAGAAGCCCAGCCACAGACTTTGAAAAGTAATGGATTCAAAACCTCTCCCTCCAACAAACCATATTTTTAAAGCAAAGATTAATTAACACTTAAAATACAAACATTTAAGCTATTTCCACTTGGCTTCCTTTTAAAAAGGGAATCCTTGTATATCTCCATAATGGCTTAATTTCTCTATTTAGAAAATCTTTTCAGAATATATAGGAGTAATAGCTAAAATTTTCTATTTGTTAATGAACTTTCCTCATTGCCAACAGCTTAAACCCAGTTCCCTCCTCCCCAGAAAGACAGTTACAGCTAACACTTAAACATTCATCTTCTTCTTCTAATTGCTGTGTAGGAGTAATTCTGTGATTCTGGAAGGAAACTTCGGTGAATAAATGAACGACTCTCTCATTTGCTATTTGGAAGTTATAAAAATTACAAGACATCATTCCGTTATATTCCCTCATTTCCTTGTCAGTGGGAAAGGTTTCAACCTTTTATCATATTAAAAAGCAATTATCAAAATGTTTTATTCCATAATAAGTTTGACTACTAGAGAGAAAGTATTCAGAAATCAAAATAAGGGGGGTCTTTTTAGCATATAAACAGGTGAGTCAAACCTACAGATGCAAAAAAAAAATCAGTGAAAGATATCTGGTGACACCATTCTTTTGGAATTCGATGTCTTCGTTTGGTGTTTGTATCCCACATAATTTCTGTCAAGCCATTGGGATTGTGTCATTGGTGTTATCTTCTTACTGCCAATGCAAGCTGGGGGAGCTGGATCGCAGCTCTTACAAAAGTTGTGCAGAGCACGTTCACCAAGATAAACTGGACTTTGTTAGAAAGAATTCTGAGGGTGCCCTCTCCTGTAGATGATCAACTAGCGGTGGGCCCTGAAGCCACTCTGAACAGGGCTCTGTGCTTCTGCCTCAGGGTGAATTACAAAAGGATTTAAAAGTATGTCACCTTACCAGAGGCTGGAAGAATGGCAAGTCAGTTAAAGCACTTGCCTAGCAAGTGCATGGCCCTGAGTTCTATTACCCAGCACCACATAAAACTGGGTGTGGTGCAGTATGCCTGAAATCCCAGCATTCAGAAGGTTGAGGCAGGAGGATTGCCTTGAGTGCAAGGCCAGCCTGGGCTACAGAGTGAGTCCCTGTCTCAAAAGAAAAAGTATGTCACCTAGCCACTTCATAATAATCCTTAACCTTTGTACAGAACCTTATAAGTTACCAAGGGCTTTCCCTGAGGTTATCTCTTTTATTCTCACAATAACCTAAAGAAGCCAGTTAAGGAGATCTCACCAATTCTCATTTGATAAATGAGGAAACCAAGGTTCAGAGCGTTTGTGCACCTTGCATGAAACCATGGTTAGTTCAACAAAGACAGAAAGCAGCAGTCAGCAGGAGAGCCCAAGTCCCCTGGTGAGGAATGCTCTGCTCCATCTGTTGCTTCACACATAGCAGCAAACACAGGGGCCCACACAGAGAAACGGAGCAGAATGAAGCCATGTTCAGAGCCATCAGCCTGAGTGATTTGTTCAAAAGGAGCAAAGGAAAATGGTGAGGTGCACTGGGTTGTCACCCACCGCCAAAGCTCCTGAACTTTCAGGTACTTTTGTGTAAATTCCAAAAAAATAAAAAATGGTGCTCAGGCCTGAGGGTGAGTGCAGCTTATACAGCCATAGCAGAAATAGAAAAAGGGGAAGTGGGTGCAAGGCTTGGTGAGTAGGGATTAGATTTCAACCATCAGCACCATCCTGCTAGGCCTAGTAGCCTGGTATTGGGCAATTCTACTTAACAGTACGTGGTGGCCGTAACTGTGTGACCAGAAGATGTGAGAACAAGAAACATTCACTAGAGTCTTTACTGCATTTCATGAGATCCCCCTACTCAATTTGAGAAGTCCTGGGATACTACTTTTCCCTTGGAGTTGGAGATCTGTGAGTCATGAAGTAGGAAGCAGATTCTCAGGGCTGGAGAAGAGGCCCCGGAAAGAAGAGGCCCTGCCCTCCATTGGTCCTCTGCTTGGAACTCAGCGTAGTATCAACTTGTATTCTTCCAGGGGTTCTTGGTTTGACAGACATTATTTGAGGCAGCTCTGATGTACCAAACCCTGTATATCTATGCTTGATATATATCAGTCCTTTGCTCTCAAGGAAGTCAGTCTGAGAGATACCAGAGGATACTCAACCCCATACTGTGGTGGGATGCATACAAAGTGTGGGAGAGGCACAGAGCAGCAGCAGCCGACTGTTCCTGTGATGAATGAGTTAGATATTGACTGATGAGGAACTGTTCGCCCGAAGGAGATGAGGATGTCCTGCCAGGCAGAGGTGTGTGCCTCTACCACCAAATGGTAGGCCTTTCAGGGACTCCGTTTTAATTCACATCACCCTCCCCTACAGTCATGTCAAAGACTAGTACACTGGTCGACTCATAGCTATTATTCAATGAATGTTGGCTGACTGACTAATCAACAGGAAGGCCGCTCCCCCAAAATTGACTGAATGGCTTTGGAAAGAGCAAGCGTGCAGACTAACATCAGAAGTGGAGAGATCTTATAATTGCCCAGGAAATAATGTGGTTAAGATCTACATTTGGGCTGTTAGTGGAGAAGTGAGGAAAAGATCTAAGAAATATAAGATGATGCTAGGATTTCTTGTCTGAAAGAAAAACGCAACAATGAGGCAGAAACATTTTAAAACTACACCTTTGTTAAGTCTGAATTATCTTTAACAAGGAGCTGAGCGAACAGGCAATCAGATTCATTCTCTCCAAGCGAGCTGAGTGGAGGCCACTGGGAAAGGCTGCTGCTAGGCATTAGGCCTGCTTTTTCCAGCTCACCGTGGGGTTTCATTTGGCTCTGGGTGAGAGAATGGGCATTTCCTTTTACGCATCTCCGCTGCACAGAATGAGGCAGGATTCCCTGAATGAAATTCAGTCATTAGTCTATTTTTATAATCTGCATAATACTTCCAGAGAGGGGCCAGGAAGAGAAGGTCACAGACCACCAAGCCAGAGACCCAGAGGGGCTTATCTGAGCCCCGCTAATGCAACAAAGCACGCTGCAACCTGTCAGCCCCAGGGCTGCCATGCACTGAATATTCAGTTATGTAGCATAATTGGCTTAGAGCCCGCATATGCTGTAAGTTGAGCACAGATGGTATTTTCTACAATATAAGAAATACATTTCAGAAATTTAAGTTAGACTATACTCCTTAGTGCAAAAAGATTATTGGGCATCCAGGGAAGGCTTAGGAATTCAGTGTGGTGGAAATCGGTAGAGCTAGTGGGGGCCAGGAGGGAAGGAGAGAGTTAATGCAAAAGATACTTAAGGCCCTAAACCCAGTCCATAAGACATGGAGGAAGAGGAGGAAACTAAGGATTCCACAGACATGTCAGAAATCAGGAACACATCAAACATGGATGGCCAAAGATTGGGAAGAATAGAGAATGACTCCTAGCTTTTTAGTTCGGGCAATGCTGTAGGCTGTGATCAAGGAGGTAAAGACAATCTGAGTATGAACGTGTCCAGCCAGAGGCGCTCACATGTCATTCGGGTGCAGATATCCAATGAAATGGGAAAACAAAGGACGAGAGTTCAGTGGAAAGGCAATGCTGCGGGTACATACATGCAAGTTATGGGCATAATGTTAATGAAAGCCATGGAAGTTTTTCCCAGATAGAAAACACAGGGGGAAAAAAAGAGGAGGAGGGAACCCTGGGAGAATTCAACAAGAGTCAACACAGAATGGTATAAAGGAAGCTGTGGGAGGACCAAGTTTTAGGGTAGATGGGGTTATCAAGAGTTTGGTATGCTACGTGAGGTTGTAGAGGATAGGGGTTGACAGGAAATCATCAGATTGGCCAGTTTGGCCCTAGGTGAGGTTTGTCCAAGTAGTTACGATGATGCAGGGGAAGAAAGTGCTAAGTGACACGGGGAGAAAGGACAGCTGCAAAATGTGAAAATGGAAAGTCTTGCAAGAAAGAATGAGGTGATAGCTTAAAGAAGAGACAGGAAGTCGGGAGGAAGTTTTAGTGTGGGAGGGGCTTGCACATGCTAAAGAGGGACATATTTGAGTGAGAAAGAAATGGCATTTGAAGGAAGGTAGATCCTGGTAGGTGACAGAGGAACACACCTTAGAAAGGAAGAACTTCATTTCTTTGAAATGGGAAGAAATTAACAAATATGTACATAAACACAATACAATGTTATGTAATAGAAAACACTCTGATCACTAATAGAAACAAAAGTGCCTGGAAAATCAAAAGGAAAGATTCAGTCAGGCTTGGCTGTGTAAAAGAATAACTAATGCAAATTGCTCATGATAACTTATGCCTAATTAACGTACAAGCACTCTGACAGTCGTGGATACCAACGTATACTTGTCAGGTTAACTTCGTTTTAAGTTCTGTTTTACTCCACAAGGAAACTCTCTGCAAGTCTGTTCAGTCTTTCTAACTCGTGGCTTATGCAATGTTTCTTGTTCATCTTAAATATATTTTAGAAAGTCATTAGATAGGGCAAAAGAAAATTCTCAAATGTCAGTTTGACTCCATAATATTTGACTTGACAATTGAGGGATGGGGAGGATAATGTCTATACAGGGGGAAAAGGAAGGCAACTTTATGGCCTTGTCACACTCAAGAGGTATGCTTGCTAATGGAGATGCTTGTCCCATTTTGAGAGAAGATTGTGTTTTTAAAAGAAGCTTTTTCCTAGGGCCTTGGTACTTACATATAATTACTGCATCCTAGGGAACACAAATGCAATGAAAACTCAGCAGATGTGTTCTTTGGAGGTCACCGTGTGATATGTGGTCTGATGTGCACTCCAGCAAAACTTATTCTGAGAATTATTTTGCTCCCCCACACGATGACTCATCTGTTAGTTTGTGTCATTAAACTCGGTATGATTTTAAAAAGTGGGCGTTGGAATACACTTTTAACTGTACTGTAAAATAAAAAACTATGAACCTAATGACTATCATTTCTTGAGTGCCCATTATGAGACAGGCACATTTCATATATGAACACACTGCTCACAAACTTTCTTGATTCTGTTCTCATTGTTTCCGTAGTCTTAAGAGATAAGCACCACTCTCAAGCCTTGTAAGGAGAAAACGGAGGGTCATCCCTCAGCAACTACTTTAGGTTTTTCCTTCCCGCAGTAGGCATCATTGAAGGATTATCTCTACTCCCTGTCTCCAACGTGTTCTTCAAGTTGCTTCTTTCAAGCCCCTGCCTCCACCACTCTACAAAGGCTGGTCTACCTATGTCACCAGTCACCTCCACATTCCCAATCCGGGGCTTAATTTTTGGTCTTAATCTTCCTTAATCCAGTCACAGCATTCAACACAGTGGATCACTCTTACCTTCTTCGTACACCTTTTTCCTTTGGTTTTCAGGGCACCACATTCTTCTTATCATTTTCGCTGATCATTCCACAGGCTTCTTACTAGTTGTATTTATTCTCTGACATCTTAATGGGGAAGAGATTCAGCAATCCATCCTTGGATCTATTCTCCGTCTCCGTCTCTCTCTCTAGGTGATCTTAACTGGTCTCATCATTTTGTAGGCCACCTAGTACCTAAGGCTCCAATCTGTAGATTTCCAGCCTGAACTTCTCCCTTCAGCAACAAAACTGCATCCAACTTCCCATTCAACATCGTCTCCATGAGGAATTTTAACAGGTATCTCCCTATACGCAAATCACTGTACTCAACCTTTCTCCACCATAAAAAGGTAAGAAAGCCTCGTAAGAGTTTGTAATGAAGTTTAGCTGCAGAATGCTTGTTTAGCTCTTGCACAACTTTGGGGTTGATTTTCAACTCTGCAAAAAAAAAAACCCAGCTTATGGAAACATCATATACACATATTATACCATCACATTATATAAATTATATCTAATTTTATGCAGAATATAATACACTGTGTATAAATTGTTAATTATACAATTATAATTTGTCAACTTGTACTTTAAAAAATTAAAGGTGAGAGAGAAAGCCATTCTCCTCCAAATTACACCCTTCCTCAGATAGAAGCAGTATCTCCATCCTTCTAGTTGTTCAAGATAATTCTATACAGTCATTCAGTCATTCTTGACATCTTCCTTTCTCTTGTTCACCATTCAAAATGTGTCCTTGACCTTTCTTCGCCACCTCCGTTATACCTTCCCTTCCTTTGATTGTATCGGTAGTGCTTCTGTCTGCCACATGTAGCCACATGGCTACGTTCCTTTCCTCTTTACTCAAATGGAGCTTTCTCAATAAGGCCTGCCCTGCCCGTCCTACCTACTGCTGTAGACGGCACCCTCCTCAGCAGTCCTGTGTCCCAGTACTCCGCTAAACTTCACTTTAGTCCCTGACATTTACCACCTGCTAACACATCGCATAATCTACTGACTTACTATGTTAGTTGTTTACTGTCTGTCTTCCCCTGTTAGGATGGAAGAGCGGGGATTTTCATCTATTTTCTTCACTGTGGTATTCTGTGTACCTTGACCAGTATCTGCAGTATTGCAGCCCCTGTACGTGTTTGTCAAGTTGAATTAGGAAGCTTAAGTACCTCGCTAACCTTTGGCTACACAGTGACAGGTCTAGTGTTCAAACCTCAGCCTCTGTGACGCCAAGGCCCATGACCATGACGGCTCTGTCCTACTGTGTTCCATTACAGCCTGGAGCAGCAGGTTGCAGCACATGTACAAACCACTTCTCATAAGCCAAGAAAGCAATGTGTTGTTACCACCAGCAACACCAATGTAATGACGGTAACTATCAGAGAGGGTATGGACTTGAGTAAGTCATGCAACATATTGTAGAGTCCGAGACATTATAAAGGGGAAGAAAGAGATGTAAAGAAGCATCAATCTAGGTGCCGGGGGTTGATACAAGGAGGTAAATCATGGAACTGTTGTTTAATGTGTATCAAGTTTCTGTTATCCTGGATGGTCCAACTCTACAAACCTGCTTTATAACATGGCACCCAGAATTGCCAGTATGGTATTGTACACTTCAAAAATGTGTTAATAGTGTAGCCCTCATGTTACTTGTCCTTATTCTGAAATAAGGGCACACAACAAAACCAAAGACGCTTGATATGTGTACTACTTTGATTATTGTAATGGCATGACAAGCATTTACATATGTTTCAACTCATCACATTACATGTATTAAGCGTGCAGTTCTTTGTTAATTATACTTCAATAAAATGTTAAGGATTTTAAAAATAGTATCAGAGAACATTACAGAGCAATGTCACAAGTGTATAGAAAGAGTGGCTGCTCACATGCTTCATGGGTATATAAGTGAGTGTGGTTAGGGCAAGAACTATTCCATGCCAACTGTGACACAGGCTGTAGCATGCTGACAAGCAGCAATGCTTTATCAGGTCTTGTGAAATTTTCATAACATGTCCTTATTATTCTTATGGTTAGCTCATTTAGTAAAAATTTCAAATCCTTCCCAGGGTGCTGCTAACAATTCTAGTATTCAAAATTGTGTCATAAATTTTTTAAAAGTTTGTTAAGAAACCTTGAACTACTGTACTCCGTACACGTGTAGAATTATTATTATGTTTTAACATTTTTTAGACAGGGTCTTGCTCTGTGGTCCAGGCTGGTCCTGAATTCACTTCACAGCCCAGGCTGGCCTTGGACTCACGGCAATCCTCCTGTCTCAGCCTCCCGAGTGCTGGGATTACAGGCGTGCGCCACCACGCCCAGCTTATGTGGCGCTGGGGAATCGAACTTGGGTACTTAGCGCTTGGCTTAGCGCTTGCTCAAGCTCTTTAACCGCTGAACCATTCCTGATTATTATTATGTATTAATAATTTTTTAAATGTTAAAGAGAGGGAAATGTGCCTTCCATATAGACCAACCTAAGAGTGAAGAATGTCTGGGTCATCCTACACTGGAGCATGATGACACCTGCATGAAACTGGAAGGGGTAGGGACCACAGCCCCAAGGACCCCAGTAGCAGGTCATCCATCTATGGCTACAGCCTGCCCAAGAAGTGCCTTCGGTTCTGATGAAATGAAGACCATGAGGAAGAACAGGAAGAGGAAGAAGAAACAAACCAGACCAGGATGTGGAACTGGAGCTTGTAATTCTACTGATCTCAGGAGGATCTCTGGTGCCTAGTGGAAAGCCTGGCTCCTGCTCTCTGCCATTTAGAAGATGGAATAAAGGTTAAGTTTCCTTAAAAAAAAAAGATGGAGATGTTAACTACCCAATTTCATTATTACAAACTATCATGTATACATGTGTTGATTTTTCACACTATATCTCATAAATAAAAATCCTAATTTATTATCATTTACTCATCAATTTAACAATGGTAAAGTATAAAATATTGAAATCATTGGAAAAAAGAACCTTTCCCATTAGGTAAGATTTACTGGCTTTATTACTATTTCCTTACGTA
This sequence comes from Ctenodactylus gundi, assembly GCA_004027205.1. Lineage (NCBI taxonomy): Eukaryota > Metazoa > Chordata > Mammalia > Rodentia > Ctenodactylidae > Ctenodactylus > Ctenodactylus gundi. The sequence continues at coordinate 101,850 of PVKB01002478.1, forward strand.
GTCAGAGATCTTATTTCTAAATTTCTAACTGTTGAGAAAAGTTATAAAGAAAGCAGAAACCATGAAATGAAATCGGTTCCATTTAAGGAGCAAACAACAATAATGGAACCTCCACAAAGCCAATGAAAATTCTCTTGAAGAGACACAGAGAAAATGAAAGAAACTTGCGGGAGACTTGGACGTGCTCCAAGCCTTGCAGCTAAAGGTGTGGCTTTGCCCAAGTCATTTACTCATTTCTAAAATAAGTGATAAGGTAAAAATAAAAAATTGAACTATGATATGATCCATCAATCTCACTCCTAGATATGCATCCAAAGGAAATGTAATCAGTATGTCAAAGAGACACCTGCACTTCACGTTTTTAGCGGCATTATTTACAATCGTCAAGATATGGAAATAACCTAAGTGTCCATTGATGAAGAAGTGTCCATTGATAAAGAAATCATGGTATACATACACAGTGGAACATTATGCAGCCTTAAAAAGAAGGCAATTATATCATTTGTGACAATATGAATGAATCTTAAGGATGCTATGTTAAGTGAAATAAGCCAGGCACAGAAAGACAAACATCGTATGAGCTCACATGTGTAGAATCTTAAAAGCTCAATCTCATAGAAAGAGTGGCAATAGAGTCGAGCAATGATTGCCAGGGACGAGGAGGTAGGAAAATTGAGCAGATGTTAGTCAAAGGGTGTAAACTGCTGGTTATATGTTGGATGATCAGTTCTGAGAATTCACAGTGCAGCAGAACGACTACAGTTGATAGCACAGTATTATGTACTTGAAAATTGATGAGAGTACTTATGAGTAGATCTTTGTATTCTCACTACACACAAGGTGTCCAGGAGGTGACTGCTATGGCTTAAATATAAAATGACCCCCCAAAGTCTCATGTGTTTGAAGTGTGATTAGATCATAGAAGTGTTATAGTCATTAGTAAATTAATCCATTGATGATTTTGCGTGCTGTGCAGACAAAAGCCTTGGTTAGAAAGATGAACCACTAGGGAGAATAAGCTGCTAATGCTTCGAGTAGATCTAAGTCATCTGATGTGACCTGGGAGGACATATTCTTGTCCCCAGCTCTTTCCTTCTCTCTCTGATTTCAGCCTGCCACAGAATAAGCAGCTTTCCTCCACACTGACTCCTTCTGCCATTGTTGGCCACCCAAGCATAGACTGAGGCCTCTGAAACTGTAAGATAAAATAAACCTTCCCCCATCCCACTTTAAGTTGTGGGTGTCAGTTATTGTGTCTAGCAACGAGAAAGTGAGTAAGACAGTGATAGAAACGTTAATTAGCTCCATCGTGGTGATCATTTTACAATGTACACATTTATCAAAACGTGTCATACACCTAAAACTTGTACAATTTTTGTTTTTTCTGTTATGCCTTGATAAAGCTGGGGAAGTACATGGTGAGGCGCCCGGTGGCTCTACATGCCCTGGACTTTCTCCTCCAGCACTGAGTCTGGAGAAGCCTATTATTGTGGCTTGAAGATAAAGATGTTGCTTGGAACAAAGTCTACAAGAGGTTAGGAAAGCATTTTGATTCATTTATTTGTTTCCTTATTTAGTTAGAGCCTTGAGTGCAGAGGGTTGAATTAATCAAACTTAGCTCCTAGCACATTTATCATCATTGGTATCTTGTTTAACTGATTTATTCCCTGTCACCCCCACACTTCCCTCACTTCTCTCTCATTAGTAACTAGCCTCTTCTGTTTAATTACAATATTCGGTTTGTATATTGTTCTTGTGAAATATGGATTACAATTTTGAGTGGATCTCTTCATTTTTGTGTGTTATGTATTGTTTATAAATATATTTATTATTCTGTTTCTTACGGTTGCTATTTTTTTGCCCACTACTGAGTTAAAAAAAACTCTAGAAGTATTGTTCTATGTACAACTAACCCTTTGCTTCCGATTGCTGCAAACTACTTGCAAATGTGTGTCCACCACACTTCACCTCTCCACTCTCTTGGTGATGGATACCAGATTGCTTGCAAGTCCCTGTCACTGTAAATAATGCTTTGAGGAGAAGCATTGCAATTTAGAAAAGAGTTGTAGGTGAGAGTAGGTGAGCTGCTCCTGAGCTGTGACCAGAAGGATGAAGCGCTTCTGTTACGGCCTCCATTTCATCAATGTGCCCTAGCACCTTGGGAGATGGAATTACCCCAAAATGCCTTGGGTGATGGAATCAAACCCAAATGTTTCAGTGGGGATGATAGGCAGCAGTTGGGCTCTGGTGGACCATGGACTTATGTCAGCATGTTTTCTTGGCCAGATCGTGTGGATCTACTAATGCAGTCGGTCAGGGATCTTGACATGGTGTGGATGCTGCACCTCTGCTCTCACTCCCAGGAAGTGACTCCTGCACATCTCCCCAAATTACCCAAATCCTGGTCTCAGGCCTGGCGTGGATCTTCAAGGAGGCCTATGGATTCTGCTCCTCTGCATAGGTCTTCCTTCTGTTCTCCACGGCAGCTATTTTAAGCTTCTCTATCATCACTTCTTCCCTCACTCTCAGCGGGTTACCTCATCTCCTACTTCACAGAGAAAATAGACGCCATCAAATGAGAGTTCCCTTAAACCCCAACTACTAAACCTATAAATTCGCCTGCATGCATGCCCACCCTTGCCTCCTTCCTTCCTGTTTCAATGGAGTGCCCCACTTTCTGCTAAGAGGAATCCTCTCTGTGCCAGGAAGCCCATTCCCTTCTTTGCTCTATGACCTAAATTTGATCCCCCTAAATATGCCAATCTCTGTCTCTACCAACTACTTCTTACAACCATATAAAATTGTTTAAATCTCTCTGATGTGGGCATTGCTCTTGTTTGCTTTGCAGTTCTGTGGATTGAACTAAAGGCTTTACTCCCGCTAGATGTGCTAGTTCTCAGCCACTGAGCTATATTCCCTGCTCTTCTAATTTTGTTTTAGTTTGAGACAATGTCACCAAATGCCCAGGGTTGGGCTCAACCTTGAAATCTTCCTGCTTCAGGCTTCTGAGTACCTGGCAACCTCCTAACTGTTCCTTTATCACTGAGTCTATTAAAAAGGGCTACATTTGCTCCCCTACTTGTCCTCTCTATTCAACCTCCTGAATCCAATATTTCCTGATCACTAACCTCAGAAGACGCATTTCTGTCCTTAGAGCATTTACATTCTCTGCAGCGTGTGTCACTATTTGTGCGTTGTCAGTTGTGAGCCTCTCTTTCCTTCACCTGCGCAGCATGTCATGTTCCTGGTCTTCTTCCTGTTTCTCTAGCCTTTCTTCCGGAATGTCCTTGGCAGGCTTATCTACCTTCAAGGTTCCCCAACTCTGGGGTTACTTGTTGCCAGTCTGCCTCTTCCCTGCTCCCCTCGGCAATCTCAGTCATTCCTGTGGTGGCTCCAGTTACCCGTCATATTCCTCAAATTTCTGTCTCTGTATTTAACCACTCTCTTTGATTCGGATTTACATAGTTAATGCTCTTGTATGTATTTCTACCTGGGTGAGTGAGAGGCATCTCAAAACATACAGCCAAGATGGAATTTATTATCATTCTCAACAAATTCCCTTGATCACAGCCACTGTTTCTATCTCAGAAAGACACACCCACAGAACATACTCTTTCTACTATTAAACTTTTAAATTAGAAATATTATGTGTTCGTTATAAGACTTCACATGATGCAAAAATATAAAAAACAAAAACTGAAAGCCTCACCGATCCCTCACTCCAGAGGTGAACCACTATTACCGATGAGGTGTATATCCTTATAGACTATTTTTGGAAGATAAATAGATATGAGTATGAATTCATACACATTAAGTTTTGTTTTTACGTGTACTTTCTCTTGCCGTGTATTAGCATGCAAATTGCCTTTTAGCAGAAAAATATATTGTAGATCTCTTTAAATTATTAATCATACTGCTACAACTCATTCTTTTTATTGGCTGCATATTTTTCCATACTATAACTTTAATTTATTTAACCATTCTGATATTGGAGGATTGTTAGCTTCTTTCCATTTTTCACTATTCCAGGGCTGTAGGGAATGAACTTGTGCACAGATTTTAATACTTTGTTATGAGATGAAATGCTGGAAGTGGGAATGCTAAATATATGTGTGTGTGTGTGTGTGTGTGTGCGCGCGCGCACGCGCGCACGTGTGCATGTGTGTTTAACTTTCAATTGACAGAGCTAAAGTACTCTCAAAGAAGCTGTATGGCTTTTTCCTTTTACTTTTCAGTTGAGAGACAGTGTGCACACAGCACAGTATATAAAGTTCAGTATTTTAAGAGTACAACTGGATGAATATTTGTGTGTGTAGGCACCTGTACAGCCGCTACCTACGTCATTTCCACCATCCCTTGTCTTAGTTGATTTCTTGCTGCTGGGACAAAATACCTGACATTCACAATTTAAGGAAGGAGGATTTTTTTAGCTCACAGTTTTAGAGGGTCATGGTCCATACATAGGCAGCTGGCAAACATGAGCACAAAGGTGAAGGCACAGCCGAAGAAAGCACAGCATGGAAGGATGAAGCCAAGTGCTGGAGGAAGGGCAGAGCTACTCTTCCAGGAATTCCACAAGTTCTCCACCCCTTTTGGACCAAGCCCCAGCGTTCTGTCCTCTCTGACCAGTAACCACCTGTCAACAGCACATGAGTATTTTACAATATCCAAATACATGCAGCTTCTTGGGGACACTTCACATCCAAACCATAATACCCAGAATGCTCCCCTCTTGCCCTTTCCAGTATATACTTCTTTCTCAGACATCACCTCTACTCTTACGTAATGTAATCATCAACGATATTGCCTGTTGTATAGATGAAGTCATACAGCCTATACTTTTTCATGTCTAGCCTATTTGATCACATTACTGTGTGGATCTGTAATACATTCTTTTTTTTTTTTTTTTACTATTAGGTAACGTTCTGTTGTAGGAATGTCCCAAGGTTTGTTTATCCCTTTACTTGTTGATTGATGGGCATCAGGGCTGTTTTCTTCTACGGCTATTAACTATAAAATCATCTATGAACATTTATGTGTGAGTGCTTTGTGGACACATTTGCATTTTTCTAGGGTACATACCTAGGAGTGGAGTTTTTGGATGATGAGCAATATTTATTTTATTAGAAATTACAGAACAGTTTTCCAAAATGACTGTACCTGATAACATCTCACTGGAAGTACCAATTGAAACAAGTAGTAACAGCTTATGAGAATAGCACACACAGTATCATTACTGCACATTGACTTGTCTTCTCATTATGTCTGTCTTGTTCAGTTCCTCAATAAATATTTGGGGAATTGGATGAATAATTAAGTGGCTGCTGTTTGTTAGGCCCAAAGATCTCTACCATACAACTTGAAGAGTTAACGCCTGTTACTTTGGACAAATTATTGTAGAGGTAGATGTGTCATTACCCCCAAAGAGAGTCCCAGCTTTTTATAAGTAGTCCTGCTTCTTTGATAACATTGTATCCTCTTCAATGGCACTTAGCATAGGACTGGGCACAAACAAGTGATGTAGCAGTCAGCATGCTGTACTTGATTAGCTGATAGTCACAGAGGATGCCAAACCTCACTGAAACACTTATGGTCTACATTTCTGGACTTAGGTCTAAAGGAGGCAGAGAAGAAAGACATCCTCTTTGACCCCTGACTCCTCACCCAGTCTCTAGTCCCAAACTAGAAAATATTTCCTCAACCTCAGGCCACAATCTGATTTCTCAGGTTCACTAACGACCTACATGATGCAGGCAGAGAAGTGTGATGCACATATGTATCCTGATGTCTCTACTCCTTGCAAGGCCCAGTATCTGAAGATTCTATGCAGCGTGTTACACTAGGTCTTTATTCTTCCCTTGTAATGGCCTCAAGTTTTCCATTCCCTTGGGGATTTGTGGGCCGAGGATTCAAAAACAACCTTTGTCGCATCAAATAGGCCTTCATCAAAATTCACTGCAACTCAGGTTCATTTCCATCTGTAGCGCCATTGCTGCCCACAACCATAGCATGTGTGAGCATGTTGGATGAGGTGGCTGGGATTTTGAAGGTGAAAACTGTCTATCTATTCATCCAACCATCTATCTGGCTTGTCCCATGATCTCAGTGCCTTTGCCCTGTTACTGTAGCACATCTTTCAATCTCACTTCCCCTCATATCTAAACGATATGAAACATAAGCAAAAATCCTCAACTTTGCTTCTATGACGAACACTGGGTTAACATAAGTAGATCTTAGAAACTTGGGAATTTGCCAGTCCTAACTTTTTGTTTAATTTACATACTCATTTGCGTGGGACTGCATATGCTAAGGAAACATCTGTACTTTTCTTACGCATTTTAATGAGATTTTTTCAATATTTGAAATTATTGCTTATTATTGATGTCTTTTGGTCTTTTTAAAAACTGTACCACACCAGAGTCCTCCATTGTGGAACCCTGCATGTTACCTGCCACCCTCTTTCTATGGATCCCACTTTGTACATGCCATAAACACAGTAAGGTGAAGAATAGATTCTTTAGCAAACATCGGGTCCTCTCTAATCAAAGCTGAAGGGTTCCAGAAATGGAGATTGATGTATGTTGTCAGATATTTATGGGAACTCTTAGAAAGCTGTCTAGTGGAACACCTTCAAAAATGTAATTATCACTGGGTCCCATGGTATAGGGCCCTAGTAATCCCAGCACTCTGGGAGGCTGAAGCAGGAGAATAGCATGTTTGAATCCAATCTGGCCAATTTAATGACTTAGAGAAACCTGTCTCAAAATCAAAACTAGAAATGGGTTGAGGCTGTAGCTCAGTGTGAAGGCCCTGGACTTCTTGAACCTCAGTACAACAAAAAAGTAATTAGTTTTGAACTTATCTGGAGAGATGGCAGGACAGTAACAGCAAATTAAACTCTTTATATATTGGCTTTCCTTAAAGTGAGGCCAGCCTGTGTACCCCAAATCTCTAGAAATCACATAGCAGCACCTTTAGCTACCATCCTGAGATGCTTATTGCTGTTGTCTGGGTCTGGACTGTCCCTCCCCCACCCCACCCCAAAACCTCATGTGTTTGGAGGTAGTGGTAAATCTAGGGAACGGTGCGTTATTGGGAGGTAGGGCCCGGCTGGAAGGGGCAGACACTTGGGGTTTGACCTGGAAAGATTTTGTCAACTTGTTGAGACTTGGGTGGAGGTCGGGGGAGCTTTCAGGTGTTTGTATTTGACTTATGGGCAGGACACTGTTGCAATTTCTTCCTGGGAATGCTCTAGCCTTGCCTGAGTCTGTAGACTCACTTGGCTTCTGTCTGCAATTCCATGAGCAGCTTCTGAGCAGCTCTCCAGCCTCTGCCAAGTGCTTTCACTGTGGCTGGCTGCCATAAACAGACTGTGTGAGACTATCTGAAACTGTGAGCTAAGTAAACCTTTCCTCCCTCAGGTTGTGGCTGTTGGGTATTCTGTCACAGCAATGACAAAGGAACTAAGACGCTTGTCTTGAACTCTTGTGTGCTCTCTCAGCACTTCCAGATTTACCTTAGCCTTTAAAACATGAATATATGAATGAGACTTGGGATGGAGGAAGGGTAACATCCTCTTGTAAGCATTACTGCACTCTCTCTGAAGTAGTTTATTGCTGAATTAAACATTTACTCAACCAAAATACATTCAGACCTCTGTTGTGCATGTTAGACACACCGTGAGTTGTTGGTCTCTACCTTCTCATTCATTCCAAAACTATCCCAATTTCTTGTTTTAAATTGACTTCTTTCCCATTGTGAGTATTCTTGGTGCAATGGTAAGTCCAAACTTCTCTTCTACCGCTGTGAAAACCAAAGGTTTCTTCTCCCACCATATCCCTTCTCTCACTGCTTAGTGTAGCACAAAACTCAAGCTCAGCTGGTCAAAGTTCTTCTTGAGAGACATTTCATCTTAAAAGGGTAAGATGAGGAGAGAGGAAATTACTGTTTACTCTTTCTAGGTGATGATTCCCTGTTAGGCGACTATCCTTCTGTTCCCTGCTTTGTAAATCTCCGGTAATTTTCAACCCTTGGTCTTTAACCTTTTTATAAATTGTTTTAGCTCCCTTTTTGGACCCTTTTCTTGGTTAATCAGTCTGTTTCCTTGGAATGCGGAAACTGACAATACGGTTAGTTCAATAGCATTTGCTTTCTGCTGCTGGCAACCAAAGAACCTTGATTGAAATATTGGGCTGGTGGCTGAGTAGAGCAGGAAGCAAGGTAGACAAAGTTCTTGCCCTCAGGAAGCTTATAGATTAAGAGCAAACAGAAGGTTACCCAAAGCCAGTAACCTAGATTTTAAAAATTTGACCATTACTTTCAAATACACATGAATTTTATCGTATTACTTTTGTAAACACACAAGGACTATTCACAGCCAGGCCAGGTGACACAGCCTATGATCCCAGTACTTTAGGAGGCCAAAGCAGTAGAATCACAGGTTTGAACCCTCTCTGAACAAATCAGCAATTTAGCAAGATACTCTCTCAAAAATTAAAAAAAAAAAAACAAATTAAAATGGGCTGGGGGGAGGGGGTGTAGCTCAAACACACACAAATGATTGCAGTGGGAGTTAGAGCTTAAACTCAGTTGTGTCAAAATAAAAGGTGGGGGCAATTTTATGTGCTGAGGTGAGCTAGAAAAAAGTCAGAGAAAGTTCGTCCTCCTTCTTCTCTTCCTTCTTTTTTTTACGGTACTGATTGAATTAAGGCCTTTGACTGAGCTATATTCCCAGTCCCTTTTTATTATGTGGTACTGGGGAACGAACGCAGAGCCCTCACACTGAACTACGTGTCTCCAGCCTGCTTTGTTATTTCTATTTTTGAGACAGGGTCTCACTAAGCAGCTAAGTTACAACAGGGTGGGCTCAAACTTGTGATCCTTCTGCCTCAGCCTCCCAAATGGCTGGAGTTATAGGCCAGCACCACCATACATGGTTACACTGTCCTTTCTGATACACTGTCTTTTTTGATGATTATATTTCAAAAGGATGGCTCCAAAAGGTCCTTCAGAAAGACATTTTTTGAGAATATTAAGTTTTATTTTCATATATATATATATATATATATATATATATATATATACAGAGAGAGACAAATTTACTTTGAGCTTGAGTGTTTTGTGCACATATATATTGAGTCAACATTAATATCCCATCTCTTTCATCTTTCTGCCCCTCACACCCTCCCATTCCTCACAACTCCCACTATCACACTCATTTGGTTCTATAGAATGTCTATATTCTGGGTTTCTCATTTTCTCATATTGGAGAAACCCTCCAATATTTAACCTTCTACATTTGACTCACTTCACTGAGCATGATGGTCTCAAGTTGTATCCATTTACTTACAACAACCACTATGGAAGGCAGTATGAAGGTTCCTCCAAAGGCTGAAAATAAATATTCCATTCAATCTGACAATATCTTGCCTGGGTACCTTTCCAAAAGAGTTAAAAGCAACATATAACAGAGATACAGGTACACCCATGTTTACAACAGCACAACTAACAATAGCTAAAAGGTAGAAGACACCAAAATACCCATCCATGGGAAGACATTTCTGAGATGTAACACTGGCTAGAGACTGGGAGTGGATTTACATCCTAAAGAAGCAGAGAAGGAAATAACAATCTCAAATGTCCTAAGTACTCTAAACAAAGGGATGTCAGGAATCTATTTTCAGGAAGAAACTTGTCTAAAAACTGGTCACACTAAGGGGATTTGTAAGCCCATCTTGGTCAATTACCTCTAATCCAACCTATCAGAAGATAAAGATGCAATAATTCAGGTAATGTATCTATTGGACATGGAGTCACAGTACCTGAAACTTTCCTTCATCTAAATATTATGGACATGGATTGGTAGTTTAATTTAAAGCTGACATAACTTTTCCATTTAATTATAGATTGTTTTGATCTATATCAATGTTCTTCTTGGTACTTAAATTGCCCACTCATTTGTTGATTTAAGAAGAAACTGCTTCTTTAAAAAAGATTTGAGTTTATGATTTTTGTTTAAGAATATCATTCAGCGAGCAGTTCTCCAGTACAACCCCTTCTGCTTTCTTGAGTAAATGCCAGGGAAGACACTAGGAAGTCAGAACTCACCATAATTCTGGCTAAGGAGAGGCAAAAATAAACTATCCACTGACAGGATTTAGTAGGTGTTGGTGAAAACAATTAGTGTTCCCACCTATGACCTCTCATTGAAACACAGCAGCTAAGAGAGTATTACATGACATACATCTTTGCTTTACCGTCTGTCCCAGGCCCCCAAATGCAGAATTGGTAAACAGAAGTTCTAATAGCCTTCTATCTTGGAGAAGTACTGCTTTTTGAGATAGTGATAGTCATTTTTTCATCCTGTTCCCTCACCTCAAATTTTATTAATAGACAATTCATTCACCCGCACATATCCTGCCGTGCTTATGACAAATATAGAGTGCCTATGGAGTGCAGATATATAGGAGTTTAACCCCTTTCTCTTGCTTTGTCTAATCAACTGAGGTATAACAAGGCCCTTCCTTCACTGCTTCGCCTCTGTTGTTTTTCCCCCTCTCCTTAACCTGTCACATCCCTCAGTGCAAGAGGAGTGGGCTACCACACATGTCACTGTCACCTTTAGTACTTCTGACAAAATAGTAAAGATTAAGATCCTGAGTAGGAGTTTCCTCAGAATTGCCTCAGAGAAAGTTTAGCAGCATTCGATTTCAGCCAACTTACCTATGGGCACAGCAGAGAAAAAGAAAAGCCAGAGCTTGTGCCCTGAAGCTCTAATAAGTTTTATAAATTTGCTGACCAGTGCTTAATAGAAAGCATTTGCCTGAAGTACTGAAAAATGGAGTCCTGCCTTGCTCAAGCTGCCACCCTCAGTCTCACTCCCTCTGCCTGGAACCCCACACTCCCAGCCTGACTAAATCATGCCTTATTTGCTACCTGTGAAGCATTCATCTTCCACCCAATCTTTGCTTTAATCATTCATTCTTATGCTGTCTGTGCATGAAGGCCCAGTGAATACTTACGTATTGGTTGCTTGAACGCAGTCCAAAAATCCAGAGCTTCTTTTCTGTAGTCAGATGGGTGGGCCTGTCTCCACAAATATGTCAACAATTTTGTGGGACCAGGAAGAACAAACCAGAAGATACTCTAATGATGTTGAAACTCTGCTCTACCAGAAATTTCAAAATATCATCTAATTTTCAGAAAAGCCATGTTTTACTAATTAACAGGAGGAATCGTGACAGAAATCATGAACTTTGCCATAAAATAATATTTTTGTTCTTGACAGCATGTCTGGTCTTAGAGATGGGATGTACATTTGTCACTCTAGCAGCAGCAGAATCATTGGGATCCTATTACTTGTTGGAAATAAATACAACTGCAAGAATTTTGTCAGCCAAAATCAAATCATCTACAGAAGGCATATTTGTAATTTTTCTAATTACAACCTAGTCTTGTCCTTAAATCTATTTTTGGCAACAGTAGCTTAATATTATCAGTTCAAAGACATATAATATTCAAGGCACTTTGGCCATCATTTTTTAGTCCCTTCATAAACACACATACACACATTCACCTTTTATTTTTAAAAATGTATGCATGGAACCATATGTATAACAATGGATGTGGAATATTCACATGATAAAATTTCTTAGGAAAGAGGATCGACTCCTCTGATGACAGATACTCCAGGATTTAAGAGTCTACCTACTTAAATACCTAATGAGATAATAGTGGAACATACCATAGTTTAGGTCTAAAATTTTTCCTAAGTGTCTCATGTATTCAGTGATGGGCTTCTGGAAGGCGTTGGATCACAGAAATGTTGTATTCATCAGTGGATCACTCCAAGGGTAAGTTCACAGCTCAGTATGCTGTTAGGAGACAGATCCTAGGTAGAAGAGGTGGGTAATTTGGGGTACGATCTAGAAGGGTATATTTTTGTTCCTGGCTCCTTTCTTTTCCCTTCACTTCCGGGCTACCATGGAATGTCCTTCTACCATGATGTTCCTGCCTTGCAGCCAGCTGGCCTTGGACTGAACCCTCTGAAGCCATGAGCCAAAATAAAATCTCCTTTAAGTTGTTGGTGCCTGAGATTTTTTGTCCCAGTGACGGGCAAGAGGATAGTAAGAGCTTTATATAAAAGGATAGTACCAGCCACAATCTGCTTACTAGTCAACATTAAATTTTGCTCAGGGGATTTAATATGGTACCTTTACTGGAGTAGACATAGTTGGTGAGGCCAAGGAAGATGAATGGTAAGCAGGAAAGAACTAGAAAGAAAAAGTTAAGATGCACTGCATTTCACTAGAAACATAGAACATATTAATCTCATTTAAGCTTAACTTTGGTTATTTGATAAATATATGATTATTTTTCTTTATCAAGGTCACTTATCTAGAAAGTGGTAGATTTGAACCCAGCTCTGCTGTCTCCATAGTCCACTGCATCACACACATTAACAAAGATAATAATGAACTTGTTCGTGGTGTTAAAATTTGTTGTCTTTTGCACTGCAACTGTCTGATTAACTTTATTTATATGTTTATTTATTTATTGGTGAAAGAGGTAATATTCTCTTGCTACATTTCAAAAATTACAAAGAAGCATATAATGAAAAGTGTCTCTTCACTCGTTGCCCTCAGATATCCAATTTCCCTTCTAGAAGTTGTCATTGATATCAGTTGTTTATGTATCTTCGAGAATGTTCTTTCTTTACTAGCCTATGCACAAGGCCAAATGTGGGCAGCAGCATTCTTGGCTGGGAAACCCCAGTGGTGGTGTTTGAATTGGATTAAGAAAGTTACTCTACGCTTAGCGACAGAACCCAAAACTGGCCAAACTCATCTTCTTTGCTCACTACATTGCTTGGAGAGGTCCTTCTCCTATCTGTTCCCTTTTGTCCCACTCACCCTGTGCCTCCCTTCCTAGGGAGAATCACCAGCCTCAGACAGCTTCTGTTCCATAACAGTTCTCAGGATCCTGATTACTGTTCTTTGAGGGGCTGTCTTGGTTGAGAAATCAGTCCCCACTAAGACATTCATGAGTGTCTGTGGATTGATGAGCCACCATTTTCACAAAACATCTTTACATGTTTATAAGGGGTTTCAATCAAAAGTATGACTTGCATAATGGGGATTCTGGGTGCTTTGACATGAAAAGCAATCAGGGCAGGGGTTTTTTTTTCCCAAAAGATGTGACCTTGCGGCTCTTCCTACTTATTTCACCTGTGTGTGTCAGGCCACCTGACAAGAAATTGTTTGGTTACCAAGGCATCTAATCTTGACTTGTTTTCCTTCTAGGATGTGTACACTCAAATGTTCAGCTCTGTATCCCCTAATGTATTGATACCATAACTATAGTCTCCAATCTTATCTGAAAAAGAAGCTGTAACAATGAGTAGAAGGATATTCTGACTTTAATATTCACCAAATATCATCTCATTCTGCCCCTTCCAAAATCAAATTTGGAATATGAGTTTGGAGGAGACATCTTTATAAATTCAACATTCTCTCTACTCCAGGGGTGGAGGGAGGTGAGCCTCTCTGCTGAGATTGAGTGATACAACATCCTTGTCGGTGAGCGGCATTTGCTTTGATTTCAACAGGTATTGCTCTTCTTACAAAATTAGGCATAACTGTACAACCCAAAGGAGATAAGCTGCAAATATCTTCATCAAAGCCATCTGCATTAAAGAAAAGAAAAGAACACTTTCAGCTAGGGCATCAAAAACTTTGCACATTGTGAAAGCATAAAAAAATTTTGTCAAATGATAGAATGAGTAATTAGGAAGGGAGTGAAGGTTGTGCTGTTTTCTTTGCATAGGTTATTATAAATCTGGGGTGAATTAATTCTTTCTGTCAGCCCTGCCTAGGTAACAAGTGTGGATGTTCTTCCTGCATGTGAATAACAAGCAGTGCTATTGACCTTAAGGTTCAGAGCAAACACATCTAACATCCCCTATGAATTTGCTATTCTTGTCTAGGAAGTTTCACCATTTCTCAGGCTTAAGAATGCCTGGTGGTATAGAGGGCATGATATTTCTCTGTGCTAATGGAATCAGGCTGCTGGCTGCCACAAATTTAGTGGTAGCATCCAGATCTCCATTTGAGAAACTGTGGCTCTTTACCTGTCCCACTGGCTGAGTTACAGTCACCACCCATGAGCTCTTTGAGACAGGTACCAGACTCCTTGGCTCCCCAGGTCTATGACTTGGTACAAAATTAAAGTCCTTGACATGTAATTGTTATTGCTCCTTTGGAAAAAAATGTGTGCATGTGTGAACTATTTCCTTGCTAATAAAACGATAACGATATATGCCAGAGACAGCAAGGAAACCAATATTAATTAAGCCTTTTGCAAAGATGATGCTTCCCAATCAGCTCTATTATCTGCTAAGGAGGTTCCACAGTCCAGGTCTTCTCTGTGCCATGGCTCCCCAGTTCCTCTATATAAGCAACAGAACATGGCCACAACTTCTCTAATCTGATGGATGCTTGTGGCCTAGGAAAGGTTTTTTCTTTTCCACGCATACCACTAACTCCCATACACAAATGGAGACTGAGCAACTCTTTACACTTGTTTAACAGATTTAACTGAAAAATGGCGCTGCTTCACACAGACCTGAAGTTGATGGGCACATGAAGGTTGTTCACTCCAACTCTCCATTATTAAAGAGAGAGAGAACACGGCTTCAAGGAGGGAAGTGAAGTACATGAAGTTACAGAGTGAGTGATATATCTGAGTATTGAGCCAAAGCTTTTGGGCTCCTAGTTTGTACTTTTTCCTTAACCCACTGTGCTGTTTGCAGATTGGCTTCAGCTCTAAAAACAGAACTGCTTTTAGAGTCAACATAATTTTAAAAAACCCACGTGAATCAGACCATCTTACACATCATCACTAAGGTGGTAAGAGAATGGCTCTATCCAGGCCACCAAATGTGAACTGAAGTCTACTTTGGTCTTCAAGAGAGGAGAGTGGGATAAGGGAATTGAAAGTCATCAGTATATATCACATACGTGTATCAATTCCTCAAAATGAACATCATTGCTATATATTGCAAACATACACTACAAAAAGAAAAAAAATTGAATAAAGAACACATGGTCATTTTTTTTTTGAAAAGAGTCAACCAAATGCCATGAGTAATGGTCCAACCAGAAGCAGAGAATGCCATCATCAAAAGATCAACTTAAGATTTTTAAATTCTCACTTTGTCTTTCTGTTCCTACTGTGTAGAATCATCATTATACTACACTTCACTTTATACTGCACTTAACCCCAGCTCAACATGACTGTCTGCCTAGAAATATGGTGGGAGAAATTCAACATCTCAGAGCTGTGTACAACTAAAGGAATATTATTCACCGGGTGCACTAGCATCGGGAGCCAGGAGACCTGAGTTCTGGCCTCATTTTGCTGCTGACAGACCGAGTCACTGTCCATAAGGCACTTTCTTTACTCTGAATAAAATTCTGTATCTATAAAGTAGGAAGATTGGATAAGGCGATGTTTAAGTTTCCTTCTCAACAGTCTGTAACAATAATTTCCTATAAATTTGTTAACTATCTTTTCCCCCCATTAGCCAAACAACCAATCAGATTTGTATTTTCAATGTATCAAGTAAATTAGATGCTTCTACACACACTTTGTTGTCCAAAGATGAGCTTAGATAGATAGGCACGAGTATACTTGGTTTTGAGGAGGAGTATTATTATAAGACCCAGTCCCAGTACAAAGTCTTACATTAATTCAATATGCTTGGAATATAACTGTAGGTAGCCTTTTTCCTCACCATTTGGGAAGCTTAATTCTGAAGGAGTGCCTTGTGCTGAGGCTAAAGATTTGAAAGTGGAACTGGTTGCAGTTGACTTGAGGGATGGTGTCAACAATTTGTGCTCAAAAGTTTTCTTCAGTCGCTCCTGTTTATATCCAAAATTTACCCCACCCCTGCTGCTCCCATCTGAAATGACATCAAAAAATTTTTAAATGCAAAACTCATTAAATTCCATACTTTAAATGGATGAACTTTATGATATGCTCATTTTATTTCAGTGATCTTGTTTAAAATATCAAGCCCAATGCACAGTGTTCGTTCATTCTGGGAGTCAGCTTTTCTATGAAGTCATGAGAGCTGTTTGTACTGTCTTATGTGGTCCAGGAACAGCCAAGGTCCTCACCAAGGATGTCTGCATTCCTGAAGCATAAGGACCAGCCTGATTCTCTAAAGCAGTGGTTCCAACTGCTTTGACACCAGGGGCAGCTTTAGTTGAAGACCATTCCCCAAGGCTGAGGATGGGTAGTGAGGGGAGGGGTGGGATTTTTTGAATAGTAGGTTGTTGTAGGATAACTTTGGAATGGTGACAGCAGGAGGGGCGTGGGGAAGTGAAGCTCTACCTCCTGTCAGACCAGTAGTGGTCTTAGAAACCTAATAGAAGTTTCTGACAGTAGGCGGAGCTTCCCTTGATGCTCAGCTCCTGCTCACCACACTTTTGCTCCAGTGGCCAGGTCCATCCAAGGTTAGTCTTGGCCTGGAGGTTGAGGATCCCTGCTCTAGAGTATAAGGACCAGCATCATGAAGACGAACATTGGTGCTAATTATAGAATCTTGGAGTTCAAATGCTGCCTTCCCTACAGGACACACACTGGGTTTTATGGCTAAGACAAGCTAATCCTTTTGGTACATAGAACATCAGTTTCCTTGTACTGGAGACATTCTCAAGAGAAGCACCAATGCTAAGATACAACATTAGAGTCCAGTACATCTCCCACTTTGCAAAGAAGGCCACCAGAAGGTCCATCCAGACATCTTAGAAATGTAGATAAGTTCTCTCCACTGCCACCACTATTCCTTGCTTCTCACATCCACCCAACTCATTGTTGACTACAGAGGCCAGCAGTCCCCGAGACTCAGTGCCTGGCATACAGTAAGGCACTCAGTCACTGTTCTTTTGATTGAATTAAGATTAAGATGACACACAAAACAAGCTATCCAAGGAATCTGAGCCAAGACAGAAGACCCACTAGGGTGAAATGTGGTCCAAGTCACAATCTTCATTCAACTTTATTCATCTTAGCACAAAATCACAAATCATTTTCATGACACAGAAATAACTTCAATTTTGATGCTGACACTATATGAACTCAAATTAGGAGCTAAGTTAATCTGGTAAGTTTTGTAAAACACATAAAATTTAGAACCTTACCCAAACCAACATCTTACCAAAAGAATTATCCAGTCTCAACCACCCGCAGAGGAGGTGCGTTTGCCACTGCTCCCTCACAGTCTCCTTCATCACGCAGTAAAACACAAAAATGAGGAATCCTGAGACAGGAGAAGGAAGTCAGTCTTTTTGAACTTTTTTCCTCAGCTGTCACCAATGCCCATTCTCAGGCCTATTCTTATCACCATAAATATTGCTTCCAAAGAGTCCCTAGGCCATTACTGGCTTTCAGGTCTTATCTTTCTAGCCTCCCCAAAGGTACTGATAGCAAAAAGGTGTGCATCAAGACTTCATGTCCATCATTGTTTTCATGGCTGTACATCCAATAGCTTGAGCGATAAGGGCTGCTATGGGAGCCAGAATCTCAGACAGCTCTCCATGGTCCCCACATGTCACATTGTACTTATAGAATGCAGCAGAAGCAATGCAATGTCACTTCCAAGATTAGATCATAAGAGACACTGAAATCTGTCTTTCTGCCCCTGTATCCCTCCCTCTCTCTTTATATCTTCTTATTCTGAAGGAAGCCAGGTACTTCTCTTCTTGAGGACAGTACAACATCCCTGGAGAATGACCCACATGGGGAGGAACTGAGGCTTCCATTTCACAGCAGATAAGTACACCTTCCTAGAAATGGATTCCTCAGTACCAGTCAAGTCTTCAAATGACACAGCCTAGTGACAACTTGATTCCAACTTTATGAGAGTCTCTGATCATCCAACACCCAGCCAAGTTGCTCCTGACTTCCTGTTCCTCAAACACCGTGGAAGACAAGAAGTGTTTGTTGTTTTAAACTGCTGGATATAATTTATTACGCAACCATCAATAACTAATGCACATGGTCTTTGGCACAATTCCACCATACAGAAACCAGGTACTTGATGTATCTGTTTCCACTGCCAGTCCTGAATTTGTCCTGTTAAGTGTGGGGGAGGCAGAGGAATACTAATAAATGTATCTGTCAGCAATATGTGTCATTTTTCATTCCTATCTGAAATACATTCTTACGCAATAGAAATGTGGCTTATGATGATCCTGATTGCAAATTCCCTGGGGGACTAATTGGATCTCCTAATTTTGAGGGTAGAATTGGCAGAAATAACTCCTGTTGGTACTCTGATTTATTTGTGGTCCGTGCAGAAAAGTCTTCATGCAAAAAAAAAACCTTACAAATGCCTCAAACTGAAGCTCATCTTTCCTTTCTCTGAAGCCATCTTTCCCTCTGTAGGGCCTTGTTTCTTATTTCTACCATATTTGGTCACACACTTCTCCCTGTGTTTTCCACTTGCCCCCTGGAATCCAAAGTCTTTGAACAGTTGTTCCTTGATCATCTTTTTAAAAAATAATTTTATTGTGGTAAAAAATTCACATGACATAAAATTCAACATTTTTTTTTAAATACATGAATTCCAAATTCTGTAATGCATTAGAAGCATGGGGCTTGGGGAATTAGTGAGCATCTATGTCCAACCTTTTTCAGAGGTTCACTCCTTTCTTATCTGACCACTGCCTCTCTTTTTAGCATAGCATTCATTTGTGGGCCTTTTTCTGTTATTATTTTTGTGCATTTTGTAAGAGAAACACCCATCTATAGTCAGTCTTTTGTTCTTGGTATATGAAGCATTATTGACACTAGGTGGCCCCATTTTCATTCAAAGACTTCATATTTGTCTTTCTTTATGGCTGCATAGTATTCCATCGTGTATAGGTACCACATCTGCCCATCCGTACAGGAATGGTTAAAGAAGATGTGGTTCCTTTCTCATTTTTATCACTTTGCCTTTGTCTCCACTACTTTATGTGGCAATTCAATAGATTATTGTTGAGTTGAACTGTATGGAACTTTACGCACACACTTACATATTCTATAACCTTAACGGCGTCAGCTTGGACCTTTACCGGTTTGTATTTTAGCCGAAGGATATTTTAGAAACCTTTTTCCCCGTATAGTGTTCAGCTTGCCTCTATATTGGCAAATTGTCCTGTAGATAAGTGATTAGTGGAAGTATGTTCTACTACTAATAGTAGAGTAGTCGTGGTATGTAGTAATAAGTCAAAATAGTAAGTGCCTTCAAAACTAATTTCAGCTACAGCCTTAGTGTAAGTAAAGACTCCTAATTGATGGATGAGTCACCTGCCATCTGCCTTGGTTTAACCATACCTCTTACCAGTTACTTCCTGGCAGCTTTGTTTTAAAAAGATGACGACAAGTATTTAAAAAAACAGAGTAAACAAAGATAGTATTAAACTTGACAAAGAATCTGGGGTATTGTATCTGGACAGAGGAAAACTTTGAGTGAGAAATATAGGGTGAAAAGAGGGCATAGAATTGGTCACGGTGTACAAACAGCTGTCATGGAAAGGACAAGTTATGTCTTTCAGTGCCGTAGCCATGGTAAAACCAGGAGCAATGGGGAGAAGCAACAGGACAACCATGTAACCCATATTTATAGGAGCACAACTCATAAGAGCTAAAGCAAGGAAGCTGCTGATATGTGCATCAACATATCAGTAGATAAGAAAATGCGGTATGCATGTACAATGGACTACTACTCTATCATAAAGGAAAACAATTTTGAGTAATTTGTAGGTAAATGGATGCACAGTGAGACCATTATGCTTAGGAAACGAATCAGACACAGAAGCTTAAAATATTACGTGGTTTCTCCAATATGAGACCTAAAGTAAAATAAGTAAAACAGACAAATAAGAGAGATGATGGGAAACAGGGAGATGGAGTTGTGGAAGGGGCGAGTGGATTTGGGAGAGGATGAGGGGAGAAGGAAGTGAAAGTCATGAAGATGTGATATGCATATGCACCAATTGCTCAAATTGAAAATAACTATTGGGTATCACAAATACATACTGATAAAAAGAATAACTTCGGGGGAAAATAAAAAACTAACCATGTATTAATGAATCAGTTCATATTTACTGAATAATAACTCTGATAAGCATTATGGTACAGATGAGACCTGGGAGTCCAAGAAGTCTTGAAAACAGATCAAGGTCAGAACTAACACTGAGTCGGCAGCATCAGGACTGAACACAGGCATTGTGACTGTAGACCCCAAGGTCTTCACCAATGTACCTACCATTGTGTGGGAAAAAAAATCAATGTTAATTAGAAGTTAAGTGTTCTGCTTTAAAAGGCGAGCTCTCTGTCCCTGGAAAGTTTCAGGTATAAACAAGTGACTTCCTGTCACTTGATACAGAGTTGCATTGGGGAGATCTTAATTCCCTAGCCCCAGCCCTGAGACTCTCCGATTCTAGGTGGGAGGCAGCAATCTGGTGACTAGACAGAATGACAAGACTCGCTAACCCTCCCAGAGGCTTCATCTTCATTTGTAACCAAACAATTGTGGTGATGAATCCAGCAACATTCCCCCCTTTTTTTGTCCTCAGCCGCAGCCACCTGGAAGATGGTACAGAAGCTGAGGAGAGCAAACCTCAGTCCCAAAGCAGGCAAAATTCCTCCAGGCTCCGCAAGGGGCAACAGTCATATTAAGCACTTGTTGCTGCCCTGATTTCCTGCATGGAGTTTAGTTACTTCTGAGACTTAAAGGTTACTCTGTGAATTCCAACGAGATGCCTGCCAGCTTTCCCTCTCCTCCTGACAGCCTTCCTCTTTCCTTCCAATAACAGACTGATCTGCTTACTCACTAGAACATGGACATGAGGGAAGATGTCTGGTTTTTGTCACCTGCATTTTTATCTGTGCGCCCGACCTTCACAAATGCTCACCATAAGTAGACTTTATTTTCGCACTTGACCATAGAGCAACCCCCTTAGGCCAGAATTATTCGTTTGCCAATTGTCATTTAAATAGCTAGTTTGCTTACTTGCTCCAATGCATTCACATTTTGAGGTTATTTGGGGTGTGTGTGTGTGTGTGTGTGTATAACTTGAGTTTCAAATTCAGGGCTCTGAAAACACCAGGTGCATCTTGTAGGCAGAACTAGGAATGCTTGGTGCTTGACTGATGTACAGTATTTCTCACAGACAGAGACACTTAGGTTTTAGTCTTTAAGGACATACCAAATCGAATTCTGCTTCTACCTATTTAGGCTCCCAAAGGAATGGAGTGCTGGCTTCTTTGAAAACACCTTCTCCCTTTTCAACTTCAGTATTGTTTTGCTTTCTTGGGCTTTGGTCAACTTTCCTTTAGCCTTTCTTTGGATAGAGCTAATGTATTTCTCCCGACATTAGTAAACCAAAGAGAAGCCTGTGGGTAGCATTGAAGAATAAGTCTATATAATCATTTGGCTACTAATCCATTTCTGTGGCATTCCACATCAAGGCTAGTTAGTTTTGACTTAAAGGCATCATACTAGAATATGGAGTTAAGAGTACCTCAATGTGGGGCCAGATGGTTTTGTCCAGGGTGGACACCAGGGCCACATCCAGCAACCTTGGTTATAACCAAGTGCTGGTAGCCTCAAAAGGCACAAGGTGAAGGTGTTGAGGAGTTCCTAAGAGATCTATCCACACTACCAGAGAAAAATGTCACATGGAGGAAGAAGAGTACATTTTGTGTCTTTGTGCTTTTTAGTAGCACATGTGTATGTGGTGTTCCTCTCCATCCTAGGAGAATGCATTCCAAGACTCCCATAGGATGCCTAAGACTACACAGACTTACAACTCCTATACATATATTTTCCTAATGTATAAGTTAGATATGGCAAGAAATTAACAACACAACAAACAATAAAATAGAAAAAGTACAATATACTGTAGTAAAATTATTCAAAGGTTATGTGTAGTTTACGTCTGGAATATTTCTTGTAATATTTTTGGACCGTGATTGATCTGGGCTAACTGAAACTATGGAAAGTGAAACTTCAGATAATGGAACAGGGGCTCACTATACGAGGCTGGCAGTCTCCAGTATGGCAAACAATTTTAGTTGATTCACTTTTATGCCGCAAGAGACATGGTGTCTTGAGAAATAAGACATCAGTGCAAAGACTCTGCCTTATACTAGATTGCTCTGTCACAGGCCTGCACTGCTTGACAAGTGCCTGGAACACAGTAACTACATACTAAATATATGTTTTTCAAAAGTTAGGCTTAACCATTTCTCAGCTAAAATAAAATGTTCAAGATTTTTTCCAATGGTTTCTGAAGGGTATAAAACCAGAGTAATGTATTATTTCTGAGAATGAGGAAATGAAGCTTGCCACATTTCTTTGACCATACTTTCTTGCTTAAGCATCAGATAGAAACACTAGTAAGCTGCACTCTGGAAAAAGAAGTTTAGGACTTATTGAATGAAAAACATGGAAAGTAGAAAGGGACACTTTAGCTTAAGAAATATCAAACTGACTCCCTGGCTGCCCCTGTAGCCCAAATAGAACTGGCCAAATTTAAGGATAAAAGCATGGAGTGAAGTTTTAGCTTCCCATAAAATTATTCTGCATGCTTGTCGTCCTCTATTCAAAAATTTTTAATAGGCAAAAATTATGTTTGAATAAACATTAATAATTACTCAGAAGTGTATTAGCTGAACACTCATTCCATCTTTTGTCTACTATTTAATCATTACATTGATCATTTGTTCCTTTCCCCAAAATATAGCAAAAAGATTAAAAAGCTATACACCTCTTACCCGAGAATAATCCCAATCAGTTGTGATGACTTTCCTAAGGAAGGTTTGTAGAAAAACCAAGACTAGAACCTTGACCTACCTACCACGTCGGCCCACAACTCTTCAATGTTAGCCTTCCTTCCTGTGTGGTTCTACACAGAAATTTACTAGCCTGGCTCTTTCCCAAAGTAATAAGATACATGGTCTAAAAGAGTATTTGATGCTCAAAGTTTAATGTTTGTACTGTCCAGTAATTTCTATGTATAACTGGATTGTGCACTTCAAAATATCAGCACAAGCGTGAAACTGTACACAAGTGCAATGTGTTGATGCGATGAGAACCGCAGCAGCAAGTATTGCCAATCAGTGTTTGGTCTGGAAGTTGCCAACTGGGTAGATTTGGCCTCGCTTAACTGAGCTGCTGCATACAACCTTAAATAAGAGAGTGTGAAGTGATGAGAGCTCCGCCATTTCAGATTTCCCCCCTTGTCCTCTTTTCCCTGTCATTTTTCCTGCATAGCTGCATCAGTGGCCAGGTGACTCACTCTCTGCTGATAGCCTGACCCCGGCTGCTATTGAAAATCTCCCCGCTCCCCATCAGGCACAAGGAAGGCATCAATTGAAATTCAACTCACTGCTAGATTCGTGGCCATTATTTTTATTATTCTGTAAATCTACTTTTAGTTATTCTTTACCCCTTCCCTTTTGTTCTTGTAATTCTTCCCTTCCCTGTATTTTTTCCCTTTATGAGCCCCATCTGCTCCTTGCTTCCGCACTGAGAAATCTTTGGGGCATGAGCCCATTCTCAGTCACTGGTTAATAAAGGATATTGAATTTTCCTCTAAAAGTGGTGCTTCTCCTGTGTAATACTGCATCACTCAGTTGTAATAAGTGGGCTGTATATTCATCAATGAGGGGTAACATCTAGCTAATATTTCCAATGGCTTTCTGCCATCTCATTTGTGACAGTGCCATAAAAATCTAACTTATAGGGATACTTTCATAATTTGATAATTTTCTGTAACCTGACATTGATGTCCAATGATCAGGTTGTAAAATGAGATCACTCAGACTACTAATATACTAAAGTGACTTCATTTTGTGGTGATTATGCTATTAAGTTTATATGTTTACTGTGTGAGCAAGCATTTGCTGCTTAAATTAAAATTTACTTTATAAGTCAGACAGTTTGCTGCTAGTTTATCTTGTGAGGCCCCACCTGCCTCGCCCTGGAGCCTTGCTTGGGTACTTATCAGGATATTCCTGGAATCTTATGATAAGGACCTCCCTGTCCCTTGACTCCATGGAAACCTGAACAGAGTCACATATTTCACGATAGTCACGTACTTCATGCCAGGAATAGCTCACTGAACATCAAAAGTAGCCCACCAAAGGTAACGAACGGCTAAATGTCAGATTATGATTGGTTGCTTTACAACAACAAAACAGCCCACCAAGAGCAATGGTTGGGTGTCAGATTATGATTGTTTGCTATGTAATGAAGTATGTGACGGTGTAAAATCCACTATATAATCTTACTCACTGCTGCTCTCTGAAGACTCACCAGAGTCCAGGGACAGTCAGAACCACCAGTCATAATAATATCTCAGCCATAATAAAAAAAAACCTTACCTTACCTCAATTGGCATTTGGCAGTCTTTTAATTTCAACCTATAACACATTGAGAACAGGAGCTTCAAGAATATTTGAATCTCAGACAGTTGAGATTATTTTCCAAAGCAGCAAAAGCTTTGGTTGTGGTCTAGCAAGTCACAGAAAAGGAAAAGAAATGATTACCTTGCAAAGTATTGCAAATGGAAAAAAAATACAAGAAAAAGATCCTCAGAGGTCCCCAGGCAAAAAAGGCAAACCCCCAGGTGAGGCCAAGTAGGAACGTCAGACTTATTATGCCTTTGAGGTCACGAAGGATCCGCTTCCACCGAGTCTTCTGGCTTTGGGATTTTATAGAATTCAGTTGAGCAAGAACAGTGCAGAACATGGAGAGATTCACAAGAAATATGAGGCAAAAGTAAGCCACCACTGAGACGTAAAAGGTAGAGTCATCCTTAATCCAACAACTGTAAGAAATAAAGAAAACTACTGTGAGGCAGGATATCAAAACTCCTGTTTTACAGAGACCCTGAAGATCATTTAATCAGTTCCATTTCATCTAAGGACACCTGGACCTAGAGATAGACCAATTTGGCAGAGTTCATTCAACCCTACCAGAGGCAGAGCTGGGAACTAGAACCCAAGTGAGAAAGGTTACAGGATATTTCTGGCCTGTGTTTGTAGAAACCTCCCAGTCTAATTCCCTATGAGACTATTTTCTTCCTCAACAGCAGAACAGAAAGTTATGTATTTTTCCCTGAAAGGGTTCTCCTCTCTTCACTTTACACCCAAGCTTTCATCTACAGGATAAAGTTTGCTTTGCATGATAAATATCACAGTAAAAGGACACAAGCAATGAATGGATTTTCGGAATGTTATGTCAAACAATGATGAGATGATTTCAGAGGTAATGAAAATGCAACAAAAATGGACAATTGTAGTTGTAGTGCTTTAAAATAGAGATATTTGAACAACAAAACACACCACTAGCCATTGGACTGATTCTGGCTCTACAGATACTTCATTTAGTCACATCTCCAGTTACTAAAGGTATTGCCTCTGATTTTTGAATACAGAAAAACTTGACTAGTTCAACTGTGTGTCAGTTTAGTTAGGATTTCTTTACTGAAAACAGGAAAATCCAGTTTGGGCATTTTGTTCTTTTTGGTGTAGTTAAATTAATGTATGTGTAAGTTTGTGTATGTGTGAGAGAGTTAAGAGGGTTTGAAAAAAAGAATTAATTTCCTTCATGGAATCTAGTACTCAGAGTTCTCCGACCTTGCAGAGTTGCTCAGACTGAGCTTGAACTTGCTATCCTACTGCCGCAGCCTCCCAAGTAGCTGAAACTACAGGTGTGTACCACTGGACTCAACAACAAATACTCTTAAATAAGGCAGAACTATAAGCTTGGCTAGGGAATTATCATCAGTATATGTTAAGGTAAAAGAATAACATGTAAAATGCTATATATTTGCTATTTGGGTACCCATGTATGCGAGAGAACAACTAAAAAACTTGATCTTAGAGAAGCAGAGAATAGGATACTAGTTGCCAGAGAGTAGTAACAAGAAGAAATGGGAAGAGGATTGGCTAATGGGTACAAAGTTACAGAAAGAGAGGAGAAAGAGTTCTGAAGTTCTGCTAGTGACCATTATTTTAAGACTATCTAGAAGAAAGTTTTTTGAATTTTCTCATCAGAAACAAACCGGATGTTTGAGGTGAAGGATATGCTAACTACCCTGATTTGATCATTACATAATGTTTCTGTTTGTGAAACATTCCAGTGTACCCCATAAATATGTACAGTTATTATGTGGCAACTAAAAACAAATAACTTAAAAATTAAAACCAATAAAAGCACACAAGAGAATATCTACATAAATCTGATTATTGGCGATAAGAGTTACCAGAAGGGAGAAAAGTTGAGCGGCTGAGAGCAAGATGGGATTAGTTTTCATTCTATCATTTGGCTTTTGTACTAGTGGTGAGTTATCGTTCAAAATAGAGTTATTTAAAAGACAAAAGTCTTAAAGCCCGGTGTCTCTTACTAACAACTTCACATGAGGAAAGGCTCTTCTAGGGAAGAGTGGAGTTGATTTTGTCCTGGTTTTACTTTTGGTTTTGATCTTTGAAGAAAAATCACCATTAGATTGTTACTGGGTACATTTTGAGCCATAAAAGAGGCAAAGACGGAGGAAGGGGGGAAGATGAGAAGGAAGGGGAGATGAGCAAAGGATAAGAAACAATTTTAGTTAGCATTTCCTGTGAAGGGCAACGTAATTTTGAACCTTTGGAAACTGTCATCTCAATATGAAACATGGAAGAGCCCTGGGAATAGGATGCCCTGAATTTGATTTCAGTCCAATGGGAGATGAATTCACAGTGGATGTGATCTTGGAGGTATTGTGGTTTGGATCTGGAATGTTCCCCCAAAGTCTCATGTGTTTGAATGTTATAGATTGTCTATGGAACCATGTGCTGTTGGTACACTGGGGCCTAGTCTGGAGAGGTGGATTATTGGTGTGTAAATTGGATTACAGGTGTGTAGTGGGGGTTTATCACACCTTCCACGCCTGGATGCAGGAGGGGCTGATCACTGGGATGAGACCTGGAAGAGTATATGAGTGCTTCCTGCCTTCCTTGGAGACTAGTCTCAACTTGCCTTGACTTGGCTTCCTGTCTGTGATGTCGTGAGGAGCTGCCTCCACCTCTGCCTCTGCCATGTACTTCCATTGCTGCCGGCCACCCCTGAGTGGACTGTGATCTTTTGAAACTGTGAGCTAAAATTAACCTTTCCTTCTCTAAATTTGTGGATGTCGGGTATTAAGTCACAGCAATGAAAAGTAACTAAGACAGGAGGTAATGACAAAAAGAATGGATGTGGTTAAGAAAGAAACTGGTAGTGTGAAATGAGATGTGCAGTTTAAAGGTCCACAGAGTAACTATCTACATGGCTGGAAACAGAGGTTCTAAAAGGACGGGGTAGGGTTAGTGGCTTCTGGCTAATTGCTATGGTTGAGAGAACAAAAAAGATGGAACTATATCTGAGGAAGAGAGAGCAAGAAAGAGAGAGACAGAGACAGAGACAGACAGACAGACAGAGAGACCATCGAAGCTGAGCCAGTTTACAAAGGAAAGTTTGGCTGTCTTCTTCAGAGAATACTTTGATTGATAGTTTTGGAGCACTTCATGAAATGAGCAATAGGCCAAGCACTTTACATACATGACATCAGTTTAATTTGTACATGACACTGAAAACAATTTTCTCGAAGAAGAAATAAAAACTAAGAAGCAAGATAACTTGTCCTAGGTCATATTGGTCCCAGGTACCTAAGCGTACCATGAGTATGGCAGCGACTGAGTTTAAGGAGAAAGCGTGAGGCTGAGTTCTGCCTGAAACCAGTGTCAGGACTAACACGCAGGCCAGGAACACCCCATCATACCCAGCCAGAGCCCCATCCCCTTAGAAGCAGAAGTGCTGCTACTTACAAAAGAGTTGTTGGGCTCAAGGTTCCATACAGATCTTTACTCACACTGAGGATGACTGCCACTGTGACCGCTGGGATGCCTAGAGTGGGAAAGCAAGCCAAAGCGTCCCATTACATTGTGGGAGAGGGATCTTGATCAATGACTGTGGGCCCTGATACATTATGATACGGTTTAAATGAACCACAGATGTGCGGGCATCAAAACACCATTGTTTGCAAAATGTTTGTGAATTCTTCCAAGTTAAACATTTCTAGTAGTTCTCCAATCTGCTGAACTAAACAGCATGCCAATGGCTCCAATACAGCGCCCACTGGTTATTAAAAAAATAGCTCAAGTGCCAAAAAATTGACTTGGCAATTGAAGTGTCTAGTTCATCTCAAAGCAACTCTGCAACAAGGATTTGTTCTCTGATGATGGGCCAGGTGAGGATGGGCAGCCAGGCTTTTTTCTTCCTTTCAATACCGCCCCTTAGTTCCCATGATCCTTTTGTCTAGGTCACCTTGGAGGAAGGGCACAGGCAATCAGCTGCTGCTTTCAGTGCTTTCTTTTGGACAGGAAGCTGTTTCCACACTCATTACTAGTTTGACATTTTTTACTAGATCGATCAGTTAACGACCGGTCAATTCAGCCAGACTATAAAAAGCAATCAGTTCAGTCAAAATGGTTAAATGTGATGAGCGGATAGACACAGGGCTTAAAAATCCAATTTTATGTACATTTGTTTATTTCCAAAACTATATTTCTCCTAAATTAAGAATATGCATCTACACACATTATAGGATTCTGTGAGATATTTTCCAAAACTGTTCCAGAAACCAGAGTGTGAAGCATTTTGGAAAGTCCTCCACTGACCCTCAATAAACAAGGAGATCCCTTCCAATCAGCAACACTCGCCCTTGGCACAGAGCCTAGTATGAAGCAGAGACTTTTCACAGACACCCCCTGGAGACTGGAAGGAAGCCTCATATTTAGGGTGAAATGATGCAGCAGTCATCAAGTTTACATGTTCATCCTTCTGTCTTGAAAAATTATCCCTATCGGTTGTTTTTTATTGTTAAAAACGTGGACAAGCCTACTGCTTTGGGCAAGGATTTAAATAAACTTTTAAAACGGGCTGCTTTGGCATGAGGAATGTAGAGATCTAAACCTAAACAGATGCTAATATTTATTTTGCTTGTAGTTGATTACACTAGTCTAATATTTAAATGCTCTCAGTCTCTCAGGAGTGGCTCTCTTGTGGCTTGGTGCATGTCCACATAGGCCATGTAGGCAAAGGCTTGGATCTCTGTTTATCTGCTTTTTGGCAGAGTGCCCTGTGGTCTTCCCCCATGGGAGAAGATGGGAGACCTATGAGCAGGTGCGTTAAGGCCATCTCTCTCTTGTCTCTCTGTGTTCTCAGGGAAGCCGTGCTGACACTGTTTCTCATCACCTTCTAGGACTCTGTAGAGGTGTTGGGTTTTGTACCTTATCCCTCAAAGCAGAGCTGCAGAGTAGAAAACCCATCACTTCCTTTTAGACTCGGCTCCTCAGCAACAGGGAATCCCACAATTCATGTAGCAGCCAACTACTCCCTTTTGGTTTTAGTGTCATTCTTTGGAGTATTGGGTGAGAACTTGGGAGCCGGCACTTTTAGCTACTCTTTGCTGTCTTTGTAGGTAGTGAACCGAATCTAGGAGTGTGGCTCATCATGCCTTTCTTTATTGGTCAAAGCTATCAGACCTTGGCCTTGGCTTGTGCGGATACCTGAAATTCTTCAAGAATCTTGTGCCTTAACTACCAAGCACTAGCCTTCCCTGGCTCTCCCTATACCCAGCAGTGTGTGCAGGATGAGAAGGAGGGAAGAGAAGCACCCTGGGAAGGGCAACACGTGAGGAGCAAGTGGAGGAGGAACGGTCTGCCTAGGGAGCTGAACATGAATGGTGGCAAGCAAGAAGCAAAGCCAGGATCCAGGGACATTTACAACTCTTTCGCAATTAGGCATAAGGGGGTTATCTGCCTCCTGGATTGTTCATGACGTCCCTTTCTCAGCATCTTTTACTCCTCGAGCTGAATCAAGATGATGGATCCCAGGCACCAAGGGAAGTGTATCGACTGCGTTTGGCACTGTGTTTCTGACAGATTCCAAGTTGTACTGAAACAAGTTTTTGGATTATGCTTTATTTAATATTTGCTTGTCTCTACCCCCCACATTAGCATGGCAAATAGCACAGCGTATCCAGTGAAAGCGTCTACTATGTTAATGAACTCATTAAAAGGATGAGTCATTAATTAGGAAGCTATTGTCTTTACAAAGCAGTGAAAGCTAAAATAATCTCTCCTATGTACCCTGTTTCATACACATCTTCTGTGCATTAAGCGCATTTACTGAACTTCAAATAGACAAGGGAAAGAGGAAAAGAAGCTGAACTGATGTTAGGCCAGTCAGAAGCACAGGAAAGCCAACCGATACAGTGGCATCCACTGATAAGTTAGGAATTATCTGTGTTGCCCGTTATTCCTGCCTTCTTCCGAGGGCAACAGTGGCAGTAATAGTCTTGGGTGTGGTAAAAATCAGGTCATGGCCAACCAGACAACCTCTGACCCATTTCACATTCTTTACGTGTTCCTCAAAGAACATGGCAAGTTATAGAGGATAAATGACTAAAAAAGCAAGACATAAGAGGGAGACAGGAAGTAGGGGGATAGGCTCTTGGAAATGGGGAAGGGACTTAAGCCTGGTGGTGGGGTGAGGGGGAAATGGGGAAAAACAGATAAAAAACAATAGGTATGTACACTGATTTCTCAGTCTTACATAATCAATATGTAAATGAATTTGTATCACAAACATATACAAATAAATTTCTAAAGGTCCCAACTATGGAGACAGACTCTCTGGTTTAAATTCCAGCTTTGTCACTTAATAGCTGTGTGAGTTTTGGTAAATTACCTATTTTCTCTATGCATCATTGTCCTCTTTTATTAAAAGGAGTGTCTCCCATAGAAAAATTATGAAAACTAAATGAGTATATAAAACACTTATAATACCATCTGGCACACGAAATGATCACCTAAGTATTAGCTATTACATCACTAAGGATTTTGTATAACTGTAACTTCTGTAAATGGAGAGTTAAAATCTCACAGGCTCACTACTGTAGAATCCAGCATTTTACACAGCACACAACAACTTGTTCAATAAATATTTAGGCAGCAACTTCTCATCAAAAATGTTAAATTTAAGTTAATTTAAGTTAAATTTTTAGAGCATTAGCAGAAGAAAAAAATGTGTGCCTGGACACCAGCGAGCAATCCTTAATTCTTTACCTATGATGTTACCAGATTTTGGCCCCAAATAATTTGCCTGAGGGAGCTTGCTATACATTGAGTGTGTCCTCCAAAGCCCATATGGTTGAAACTTAATCCCCAATGCAACAGTATGGAGAAGTAGAATCTTTAAGAGTTGATTTGGTAATAGAAGCTATCCATGCTGAGTTTTGTTCCTGCCTTCTTCCAAGGGCAACTATGACAGGCACAGACCTGAGGTGTGATAAGATGTAATAAGGTTCTCTCCCTCAGGAATGGGTCAAAACAATTATGGCAGGAGTGAATTCCTTATAAAAGAATGAGTTTTGTCCCCTTCTTCTTCTTCTTATCCATGTGACACCTTCCACCACATGACACAGCAAGAAGGGTCTCACCAGATGCAGGCCCTTGATGTAGACTTCCCAGTCTCCAGAACTCAAAAAATAAATCTCTCTTTACAAATTACCCAGTCTTAGATGTTCTGTTATAGTGGCTCAAAACAGATTGCAAGAGGGAGGAGAGAGAGAGAGAGAGAGAGAGAGAGAGAGAGAGAGAGAGAGAGAGAGAGCTAAAATCACAAAGACACACTGATTTAAACCAGAGACCTCAAAGACAATGGCAGACATACTTACCCCAACCAACTAGACAAAATTTAAGGATATAGTTTGGAATGTACATATTGAAGACTTTGACTAGAGCAAAATACATGTGAACAGCCTCTAGACCCATCCAAGTTAAGGAAACAAGCAGGAAGTAATGAAGTGCCACTGCAGCTGTGATACAAAGTCCCACATTCTGAAATGATGACAACCACGAATTGCTCAAGAATGCCAAGTTTAACATCAGTAATGCTGTGCATAAGTTGATCAGAATTTTGGAAGGATAATCTTTTCGAAGTTTGCTACAAGAGAAAGCACAACGTTAAGTGAGGTAAAGGCTTCTTTTAAATTAAACACATCTTAGGTGAGTAATGCAATAAAGAACTGTCTATTAAAATTAAATTATTCATCACACTTATATGTAATGAATTTTAGAGTCCTCCTGCGAGCTTTCCTGTTAGAGTCAAAGTATCCCAAGCCTAATAACCTTCATTAGCAAGATTAATAATAACCTCTCTCAGTTAACCAGTCCCATAGTTGATTTTATCTCTTTTCTAGATACTACAATACGATTACTTCAGCAGGCTGGATCTAAATATTACCAAATAGCAGAATAGCTATGGGAACCATGGCAATCAGGGTTATATGAATATTTCCAAAGATCCAATATTTGGAATTATAGAATTCTGGCCCAGTTTCACTAAGTGCTCACAATTTACTTGGTGGAAACTAATTAAGTATTTTCCAAATTTCAAAATATATTTCCCTTTGATTCTTTCATAATTTCTTTTCAATGTTTATTCATTTAAAATTGACTTTGTTCATTTTCTGTGAATGTAATTTTTGACTGAGGTTAATTGTATAGTGCACAGACCTTAAGAATGCACTCAGGGAATCTATAGATGTACATATCCCTGAGAAAATTTCACTCAGATCTAGAGTTAGAATATTTTCATCATGTCAGAAGGTTCCTTATTCTTTTCCCATTCAATAACCATCACCAGAGGTCATCATTATTCTAAATACCATCTCCATAGGTTCAGTTTTGCCTGTACTTGGGCCTTCATATAAATGGAACCATATAGCATGATCATATTGTGTGTGTGTGTGTGTGTGTGTGTGTGTGTGTGTGTGTGTGTGTGATATTGGGGATTAAACCCAAGTCTTCTCACTAAACTATGTTGTGAATGTCTGATACTCTGCCCAAACAATGAGAAAATAACTAAGATATATTACAACTCTTCTGCTTTTTAAAAACCAGTTAAAATCTTCTGTTACAGGTGGCAGTTATTTTGTCCTAACATATCCACTTCATAATATAATGGATCTGACCTCTCCTTATTGTGATTTGCTAATGAAATTGACAAAGTTACAATGACAACAGCATCCATCAAACCAAATTAAACTGACTTAGAGCAAGGCTCTGTCAACTTACTAGAAAGCAATGTACGTCACCATTGCAATTCCCAGGAAAACAGAAGAGATGCCACAACCAGTGTATGTAATTATCACTAATATCCGTTCATTCACTGCATCTACTGCAGACCTGGAAAAGTCCTAGGGAACATAATGCATTGCATTTAATACATTCATCAGTGCAAGTCTAAGGCAAAATGTTTTAAGTGCTAACAGGTAGCTCCCAGCATTAGAATGCCCTGCTATAATTCTTGTCCAACTAGATTATGTGTCTAGATATATGATAAAACCATATTTGTTTGTTGGTTTGCCTAGTACAACTTTCTGTGTACAGGACATAGAGAGCCATCAACAGTATTGGGATCACATTAGTCCTGGGTTGTATTACCATTAACATCTAGCTAATCAATGTGAATTTGAAATGCAAAATGAAGCATTATCTGCACTGAACATCATAAAACATTACACATAACAGCAGAAAATGTACTTTTTCTTTATACTTTAAATACTTTTCACCAGCTTAAGTGGTCCTTAATGTTGGCATAGTCCATCCATTTCTTAATTTGAGAACCAAAAAAAGACCTAAAATGGTATGCAAATTATTTGAATATATTCAGTGCACGGGTCTAGGAAGAAGGAAGGCCCATAGCTTTAGTCAGCTGGTTATACAGATGCACGACTTCTAAAAAGCTAAGAAGTACTGCTCTACTCTGGAAGTAACCAACTGGAAGTAATTTTGACACAGCTGGAGCATGGACCCTGGTTGCCTTACTTTTATTGTAATGCTCTGACAACTTCAGAAGGAGCTAAACAAAAATTTTACAATTTGACAAGTAGTGAGCACCTGTTATTTGTTGAGTTGAGTAGTTTTTTTTTGTTTTTTTTTTTTTTTTTTTTTTTTTTTTTTTTTTTTTTTTTTTTTTTTTTTTTTTTTTTTTTTTTTTTTTTTTTTTTAGGAAAAGGAAAGAAATGAAACAGACTCACAGCCCTCAAAGAGCTTACCATTAGTTGGAAAAACAACTCACACCTAACACATTCGGATAACAGTCTATAATAACAAAACTTACGAGAACTAAGAAAAAGATCATTGTGTAAGTAGAGAAACCATTTGGTTTAGAACCAGTTGGGAGGAAACCTCGTAAGTCCTAATATTAGGGAGGATCAGCCACAGGGAGGACAGGACCCAGGAGAAATGAGCAATAACACTGAGGGTTTAAGCCTGGCTATGCAAATTGATCAGATAATTTTATCAGGTTACAAGTATTTTAAAATGCATCTTGCAAATGCTACAAATTGACAGTAACTAGTAAAATCTAAGAATTTTAATGATCCTATAATTCATCCATAATCCTTCCCTTCATTAAATTTAAAGAAACACTTTCACTAGTATTTGAAGATAAATAGATAAGAATGTATATTACGGCAAAGTTCATATGGAGGTAAACAGGTAAAATGTCTACCTGCCAGGAATTAATTACATTCATTGTGTCACATTCCCATAATGCTATACAATGATGGCATTTTTGGAATTAAAGTAGAGGGACACATATTTGCCTGAAAGTTGTCCAATACCTATTGTTAGGTGGACCAAAGCAAGTGGTAAAAACAGTATGAAAAATTTGATCTCATTTTTATAAAATAAAAAATATATTAATATTCACATAGGGAAAGACCCTAAATACGTAAACATACAAGACTGCCAAACATAATGAACTGATAGAAGAGGGATTAATGGGACTTTTTGTATGTTTGTGATTTAAGGAGCAGCCATTAATTTTCTACGGAGAAAAATAAACATGTGTTTCAGCGTGCTCTACTTTGCATGAACAAGATGTGAGGAGGGGCTTTGTTTCACTTCACTCCATTTTTCCATAACTTACTTCACATGTATATCACGGGTCTGAATCTAATAAAAGTTGCTCAAATTCTATTGAAAAGTGATGAAGTAATAACTCACCATTAAAACCCCAAAGTGAGTAAGATGGTCACACTGACAGATTGTGTAATTTGTGTTTGTTTCCTTCACTTTACAGCCTGATGAATTCCATCCACCTAGCCCATCTGCAGGAGACAGAAGGGAATTCTGAAGCAATTTTATTTTTCTCAGAAATGTTTAATTTTTCGTTATATGCACCACCCAAACGTGTATTATCATTAGCATTGTTTAGTAAGAAAGCAAGATAGAGGTATAATTGAACACCAAATTACATTAAGTCTAATGGGCCAAATCGAGTTTCAGGGGACTTCGTAAATGGCATTGCATTTTTGACTCTCCCTTTTCATATTCTGGTACCATACCTTTGGTATCTTCTACCTAACGAGACAGACTCTAAACAGAACAACAGTCCCGCCATCATGCTGGAATGATAGCATTTTTGTTTTGTTTTGTTTTGTTTTTTCAGAGTGAAGTGATAGATATACAACTGTTTGAAGGACATGGACCTGTGGCATACACGTTGTCACTTGACCTTACTCGATGGGTCTGGTATAGACATCTGAAACAACCATTTCAGTCCAATATTCAGATAATCTCAAAAGCTCCATGCTCAAGCCAGAGATTCTGAGGGCCAATTAGAACCTCTGGTCTACTTGACCCCTGCAGAGCATACTCGGGGTTTGGCAACCAACTCCCATCTGCCATAAACTGTAGATCTTGGGTCCTAGCATAATTTAGGGTAGAAGCCCCAGAGTGGCTTTAGACTACAGGGATTATCCCAGGGCAGGTAGCTAAGTACATTCAGAATGTGTTCCTCTGGGATAACTCCCATCAATTTCAGAAGTTTGGAATTCATAATGAAGAGAGGCAGGGGCAAACGGTATCCTGGGAGTATCCCAACAACTGGCATTAATGAATTAGAGACCAACCTATTGACGCTGTGGGGGACAAATCTTACGGCTTTACTAGATTCCTGAGAGACTTGGAGGGGCCAAGAAAGGACAGAATTATTTCTGTTTGTCATAGAAGGGAAGCATTTATTTCTCCACCCTCAGAACCTCATGGGAAGGGAATTTCCTTTTCTTCCAGAATCCAAAGGGTACTGACAAAGGCAAAGTTTCCAGGCAGCACTTAGGGGTAGAAGGACTCCTCTCTCAGCCAGTCCTGGAATTTCAGGAGAAACTGTATGTGGTCACTCTTTGCAATTTGATGTTCTTACAAGAGATTCCAGTGGAGATGGTGAGGCTAAGGAAAACCCAGTCAGCATTAAGCATCCCTAACATTTTCTTTATACTTTCACCAAAGACAAACACTTATCTAAGGAGGAGAGGCGTTTGGCAATAAAGCAAGAAGCCTCAAGTCCCCAATGAAAAGATGGAAAGACTGGGGTTCTGAGTGGGCCGATTGCCTGCCCAGGAAGCCAAGGAAAGAAAAGAGGGTGGAGATAGTACACACTACACATCCTCATGGGAAGGCACAGTCAGGTGGTCATTGCTTCAATTTCTTCAACCAACTAAAAAATGAGCCTATCAAATTTCTTTATTCCAACTTTGCTCACTCTCCAGTTGTGTGGTTTTTCTGGTTTTCCAAGACTGTCATATCAAAAATAAATTTCCTTAATTTCTATGCTCTAAATTGATATAAAAATTGTATCCCGTGTCTTCGTCCTTCAGAGTGCCCTGTAGGATTTGATAAATGAAGAGCTTCAGTAAAACTCACCCCCTTCAACTGCTGGAAGGAGAAACGATGGGAACAGCCTAAAAATACTTACTGTTAGTCTCAAAATCCCAAAAGGCACAGTGAACCTGATAATAATTCTGGAAAGAAGAAATCAGAGGTAAAACATCTGCTCATGCATATATGTGTGAGATGTACTCACGCACACATACACACACACACACACAAACTTGGACCAAGTGAATTAGTTTTTAAGACCGGCACCATTTAAGTATGGATTTACGAGTGAGAAAACAACATGTAGCTTCATGATGACCCAGCACGCTTTTGAAAAAATATTTAGTAGCACTGGACTTTATTCTGCTCTCCTAGTGAAATGACCAGATGCATAGTCAGCACGGGATTGAAGTGTAGCAGGTGCTCGGCATGGAGCTTTGCAATTCCGGGCTCACTGCTGAAATCATGCCCTATGGACACATGGTTGGGTTGCCTCGCCATTAGGCCTACTGAACATTCCTAAAACTTGATTAGCTCCTACTGTCTTGGGGAGATTGGAGGCAAGAAACAATTCTTAGGATGGTTTGAGAGCTGTGTCCACAGCCCAAATTAAGAGATCTTATCCACCTAGCAAAGTTTCATTTGATATCTGTTTTCTTTTTAATTCTCTCCCCTCTTTTCTCTTCTAGAATCAAGACTAGTGAAAAATATGTTGTACCATATGGTCTTTTAGATTGGGAATGAAGGAAGCTATTATGACTTCACACTGGACATACATTAACATCAAAGAATTGAATAGTAATTCATTTTTATACTAAGGCTAAATTTGATCATTTAGTAATATATTCCTTATGTTATGCCATATGACTATGGTTTTAGTCCTTTGGTGATAATTAAAACATATTTTAATGCTCTTCATGGAAATTCAAAGTATACAAATGTTCAGTTATTTTGAATGAATTTGTTTTCCTGACTCAAAAACAAATGAAATTAAATGTCATTTCATGTATTAGGACAACCAAGAGACCCACCTATCTTCAATCAGTGCCTTGCCAATCTGTCACAGTACTAGAATGCCCAGATTTCACTATCCCATTAGGATAAGGCATAATTTCTAGAAGTCCACAATTATAGCATACTTTTGCTACCTGAAGGGAGAGATCTTCATTAACTCTTGACTCATATCTGTTAATAAGCCAATTATTTTTAATAACTGGAGTTTTAAGGCCACTTGATTTGGAGATGAAAATGACTATTACCTGGTTTCCTTCAATATGCTGCAGCCTGATAACCACTGGATCCACCAAGCTTTGAATGGACACATCTGAAACGCTGGCACTCACAACGTATGTGGTTAATGCTTTAGTCATATTTTTGGTCTGTAGATGAAACATGCAGAAGAGGAGCTTTGATTCTAAAATTTGTAATTTCTTACATATTTATCATCAGTCTAACATTTGTGAAATGCTTCATAGTGTATTAGGTGCAGAAATGTGGAAAACTGCAAGTTAAAAATGAATCATCAGAGATCATTCAACTCATCTCCCATATTCACATAAGGTCTCAGTTGAACTGAGCTAATGGATTCATTAATCCATCCACACATCCAAATAGTTATCCAACCAGCATTGGCTTTATACCTGCTGCTCACCACTGCACTAACAACAACGTAAAACTATTCCTTACGTTGATAACTCCAGATACTGACTTTGCGCCTCGCACTCAGTTCTCACCCTCAACTATCCTTATAAGGGAGCACCTTTGTGAGTTAGTCATAAGCCACCTCCTGTTCTAAC
The DNA here is from genome assembly GCA_004027205.1 of Ctenodactylus gundi. NCBI lineage: Eukaryota > Metazoa > Chordata > Mammalia > Rodentia > Ctenodactylidae > Ctenodactylus > Ctenodactylus gundi. Next base: position 140,462 of record PVKB01002478.1, read on the forward strand.
CTCACTGGAGGTGAAAGCATGTTGTTCAACATCTGGCTTGGAAGAGGTGGTCTCAGGATAGTCACTTTCTTTCTAGAGCACAGCTTAGCACACAGCAGACACTTTATCTTGGAAGACAGTTATTTTACTGCTAAGTGCTCTCTGCATAAATACTCTCTTTGGTCCTCACTGACATCATATAGATGTTTTCCAGAGAAATGTGAGGCTTGGACAGGCTCAGTACCTTTATGCACTAAGATCGCACAGCTGGTGAATGGCTGAGCAGAGATATTTAGTGAATGTGGGTTAAAGGCAACAAACTGCAATGTGCGTTCAAGATATGGTATTTCCTAGTTAGAGTACTGAAGAGCAAGTCTCTAGAAGGCAAGGCTGTTGAGATCTTGTCTGTTGGACACACACAAAGAAATCGGACATGGGGCTAGTGTAAGAGAGGAGGGAAAGGAGGCAAATCCTCTAAGTACTTGCCAAGAAATCCTAGAAGAGGTGAGCCCAGATGACATTCCCGAAAGAGTCTGCTGGGCAACTTTTAGAAGATGCTGCGTTTTCTTATTTCTGAAGAGGCAACATGCAGACCTTACTCTCTGCCCTATTTGGGCCCTGCAGCCTCTGACACATGTGGAATTGTGGAGGCAGCCTGTCCTCCACTAGGAAGTTACTCACTTTTTGTTTGTGATCTACTCTTTGTGCAGAACCAGTCGGATGTCCCAGCATGCCTTTCTCATCAGAATTCCCCTTGGACAATGTGACATGAAGGTCAAGCAGGAAAAGAAAAAGGCTAACATTCTCAAAGACCATGGGCTAGCGCAAGCCCTTCTGGTCCTCCAAAGGCTGTTCCCTTCTGGGCCATGGTGACAACAAGAAGAAAAGTGGCCTAGATGATCTCTAACTATCCTTTCGGCTTTGTCTAAAGGATAGTTTTCAGGGGTAGAAAGACCAAAGGTGGAGACATTCCCAATGACTCAGAATTTAGTTTAAACTCTTCCCTGGCTTCTTTTCTCTTACATACAAACGGCCATGCTGGAGAAAGAACAAAATCTTTCCTCATCTTTTCACCCTTGTTGCTCTAGGCTTGAGTTTTACCCGTTACTCCTCTGACCTTCACACGAGCTGTTGCCTCTACCTGAAGCCCTCCTGCCCCCTCCCTTTTCACCCTCTTACATCTTTTAGCACCTCTGCAGCCTCAAGTGTCAGCTGAGAGCTCTCTTAACACACGGCAGCTCTTACTCTCCCCAATGAAGGTAAATGCTCTCTACAGTTCCTGAGCCCCTGCACACATAGCACTTGCTTTGTGCCTTTTCTCCTTCCTGACAACTGCAGGTGTGGAGAGTTGGAGGAGGAGGCACGTAATGTTCAAGAGTGCATCTCACCAACAATTTCTAAGGTAATGTGTTGTCATGACAGGTAGGATTTTGCTCAAGAGATGCTAAAGGAAGCAGTGTGAAAGCAAGGCTGTGAGACACAGGGACTCAAGAGAAAAGTAATTAAAGGGTGGCACCTCTTTTTAGCACTCACTCCCCAGCAACAAATTTCGCAGATCCAAGACTCGAGTCCCTCAGTCAAAGTTAGAAACTTTAGAACTTTAGGTCTCTGCTCTCCCTCATCACACTGTAAGTTCCATGATGACAGGCACCACGCATATAGCTCTTGCTCAGCACTGTGTTCCCAGCATCCAGGATCACGTATGATGTGGAGTAGGAATTCAATAAGTACTTGCCAAATGAATAAATAATTGAGGGGCTAAATGAATAAATTGTATCACCTACAGCAAGTGTCCTCGCCTGCCTGGGTCAGCGTCCTCACTGTACAATGACAGAATGGGACATGATTAGTTACAAGGGCTTTTCCAGCTCTGACGAGGATGGCAGGCTAGTTCTACTCATCCTTCTTCATCTGGTGCCATGACATCTGTAGGCTAGTTCTGGCAAAGATCTTTAATCTCTTTCAGCAAAAGGCGTTAGTGAATAAAAATTACTTATTAAGTGCAAAATCTATACAAACCAAGTTTATCTCTCTTCTAAGAGACAAACACAGCCCACTGAAGAAAGACGAGAAATTGAGATTAAGACATCTCAAAAAAATAATGACATCTCAGATGATTACAGAGAAATGTAAATGAAAAGCATTGGGAAGCTACAGACCTCATTTTTAATTTCTATCAACATTTTTTTCTGCTAAAAATTGTTGTCCAAGAGACAAGGAAGAAAGCAGGGTCTCACTCACAGCAGGCAGGCATCTTGAGTAGGATTTGAGCTAAGCCCGCAGGAACAGATAGAATTTTGACAGAGAGAAGAGGGGCTAACCAAATTCCAGGGGAACAAAATGACTTGCAGACATACTTGGAGGTAACGTGGTCTATTTGAGTCGATAGGTGGTATGGGTATGTGGTATATTTTGAATTGACCCACTATTATCTTCCCCCCACATGGCTCTGTGAATATTTTTGAGGTAGGGTCTCGCTCTATAGTCCAAGCGGGTTCTGCGTTCACTAGGTAGGCCAGGCTGGCCCTGAACTCACAGCAATCCTCCCGTCTTAGCTTCCCAAGTTTTGGAATTACAGATGTGCACCACCACCCCCAGCTTAAGGTGCTGGGGAATCAAACCTAGGGACTTTCACTGGCTAAGCAAGTGCTTTAATCACTGTGCTATTCTTCTAGCCCCTTCTGCGAATATTTAGCCAATAGAAGTTCATTCCTTTGGATATTCTTCTTAGAAATGAAACACACTAGGAAATTTTGTTATTAATCTCTTAAATTCATGAACTTTGAACTCAGCCTGGGTTTGGTTCCTATTTCTGCCACTTTCTAACTCCATGATCTTGGGCAAAATTATTTAACCTCTTTGAGTGTCAGTTTCTTATGAGAAGTAGATGAAGTAATAGGAGTAAATTTTTAACAACGATTGTGTTCGTTATCATCTATTTCATGCAAACTCTGATTGCCCTCTTCCCAGCAGCTACATGAGAGAGAGAATAGTCTGGATGATGAGTAGACTCACGATAGCAATGCTAACACTCATCGTGGTGATTATCATATACCAAGAGATAGTATAAGCACTTTATACACATTAATTCCTTTGGTCTTCCAATAGCTCTCTTAGCTCTATTCTTACTCTATTTTACAAAAGGGGAAAGTAGGTCCTATGGAGGTTGAGCAGCTTTCCCAAGTTGTACAGGTATAATATGGCAAAGCCAGCTTCAAATTCCCCCAGCCTGAACCATGTCCTACCACATCATACTACCTCTGCTTTTGAGTGACTAAGGGCTGCGACCCTCAGAGAAGGTTCTATGGAGGCGAGGAAAGGGATCAGGAGATACCTATAGCAAGTGTCTTGCTGGACTCTACATAGTTTCAAATGAATTGGCCTCAAAGAGCAAGCAAGTGGGCTTTGAAGAGCCAGGAGTGATTACAGAGGAAAGCACTGGCAAGCCGAAAGGACTTTTCATCGGGGGAACGTGCTGTTCTTTTTTTGGCATTGAAACATTGTGAGCCCTCTATTGGGTCACCAGATAATCCTTAAGGCCTCTTCCAAATTTGAGAATCTGTGAAAATTAAAAACTGTGGAACATCATTAAAGTAGACGTTGATTCATGTCGCGGGCTAGGGGTTGTGCTGGAAGACTTGTGGAATCAATCAGGGTGTCTTGTAAAATAAACAGAACACCGTGAAAATAGCAGGAGCTCATAATTACAGTGAGTCACCAGATGTCAGTTCATGACAACTTCCAGGGGCAAGAACTTACCTTAAAGAGTGAAGTTTGGCCAAAAAAATTAAACAAGATAGTTTGTAAGTTGTTAAGAGGTAGTCTGTCTCTCAGTGACTTAGGCAAATATATCGAAGCCAGAACTCTGCCCAGGGGTACAGTGTCTAGATAAATCTGCCAAAAAAAAAAAAAAGCCAAAAAGTGAAATCTGGAGTCCTGGTCCATCATTGTGAAATCCTTCCTATCTGCTACGCAGCCCCTACTCCAAAGCATCGTACAGAGTGCTGAGGACTGGAACTGATTCCATAAAGCTATAACACAACTTTTGGACATGCACATACACTCCAAATCACATCTATGTGATCTGGAAAGGCCCCCAAACCCTTGTGCTGCTAAGAGGCCGGGCCTGATCAAAAGGGGTGGGACACTGAAACATGACCTGAAAACAATGGATCACTAGACTATGACCTGGAAGGGTACAACTCCCTCGATAGCTTCACACCTTTCCTTTCTTTCCCTCTGTCTCTCTCTGCTTCGTGTTGCCATGTCATGAACAGCTTCTTCCAGATAGACCCTGTGCCATGCCCTTTCACCACTGCCAGCCACCATGAATGGACTGTGACCTTCTGAAACGTGAGCTAAAATGAATCTTTCCTCCCTTAAGTTGTGGGTATCAGGTATTCTGTCACAGCAATGAGAAAGTACTGAAACACGGGCATGATCTTGTTGCACACAGATATAGACACACACACATACACACACACACACACACACACACACACACACACACACACACGTGCACACACACACACACACACACACCCTTTTCTTTCCCAAACCTCTCTCTGAGATTCTTGTCCTTTAACCTGCTTTCTCCTGGATAGCAAGACAAATGAGAAGGAGAATGACGAATCAGGTAATTTGCTCTGCTTCTGAGAAATAAACACCAGTCTCAGAAATCAGGCCACCTTGCCCCCATATAGTAACAGCTCCAAAAGGGAAAAAATAAACCAAAAAGAAAAAACTATACAAAAGCATTAGGCACTCGCCTTCTAATTTGCTGAGCAATCATTTCATTAAGTGGGGCAAGGAAGTGAGGCATTAGCTTTTAGTAATTTTGCTACAGATTCAATCCAAAGAATTTACTCTTCTAATCGGTAATAGTGTTTGATTCATACTGAAATATTTTTGAAGTGAAAGGGAATTTTATAAAAATTTACACTGAGACCACAGTGGGAAGCCTCAACTAGCCCTGGCAAAAACAGAGGGTGTGGACCCCTTGCCTGTATTCTCTCATTCAATTCCTCTACCAACCTGAGAAGTACATTGTATTATGATATCAATAAACAGAAGATCAGAGAAGATAAATGACTTGTCCAGGATCACCCAGCTAAGATGTGACTGTACAAAGATAGACATGATTTTAGTGCTGGCCCATACTTTTCCTATTATCCATTCTGGCTTCAAGGAGTTATTAATGAGTTGGGTATACAATGAGGAGATAAAAGTTTATAATATTTCTAAAAAATGACTTCTGAACTCCAAAAACGTATGACCTTGTAGCACAAATGAACTTTGCTTGAGCAATTGATGATCAACATGCAGGTAGTTTGGTACCAAGAGTGTGACAGAAACTGGTGGGTTGGTTTACCTACCAGTGTTTATATTTTTAAAAACCCATATCTAAGCAAAATGCAGAGAGAAGTCACTACCTACCTCCAGTGTGGCTAGGTAGTGCCTGATGCCTTTGGCCTCCCCATATGTATCAACTATATGAACTAACAGTGACTTGAAGGCCTGGAAACTGAATAAAAGCAAACAGAGTGTGGTGAAAAGCAGACACTGGGAAAAAGGCAACAACATAAAGTGAGTCAACCGTTTTTACAATTGTCAGGCTGCTGGTAGGACACTAATGCCCTGAAGGACATTTTAATTCCAACGGAAAAAATCCTGCCTTCTTTTTTATTTGAAGAACCAGAAAATAAAGGTCAAGGAAACCGTGGTCCCTGAAAGGAAAGGGTGGGGACATCTGAATGGATAGACTGAGAGAAAAGAGAGAATCCAATTCCAAGTAGAAGCTCTACATAAATACCTGCCTGACCTATCAACTACATATGTACAGGAGAGAAAATAAAGGACCTTAACTGAGGTTTGACCTGCCGTCCAGGAAATGGCTTTTACAATTTGATTCTAGCCAAGATAATTGCTTAGTACAATGAAGATCGCAGAGGAATACAGCGGAATTGAATCCCTATAATACAGAATTCAAAATGTCCAGAACATGATCCAAAAATCATTTGATATGTGAACAAAGAAGTTGCGATCCATTTTCAAATGAAAAGATAATCAACAGAGCCCAATCTTGAAATAACTCTGATGTTAGAATTAGCAACAAATGATCTCAAAGAAGTGCAACTGTATTTAAGAATTTAAACGAAAATACCACTTCAATTGAAGCAAAAAGAAGAAATATGTTTTCCTGGTTTTTTTTTTTTCTTTTGAGAAAAGACCTCACTCTGCAGCCCATGTTGGTCCTGAACTCAAGAAAAGAAATAGGAATAGAGAAACAGAAACAAAAGAAAGGAAGAGAAGGAGAAGGAAAAACGGAAAAGGATAAAGTTAAAGAGGAGGAAGAAGAAAAGAGCACTTCTAGGGAAGTTTGAGTTAGACCACTTGTCTAGCAAACACAAGGCCCTGAATTCAATTCCTCAACACCATACAAGCTGGGCGTGGGATGCATGCCTGTAATCCCAGCACTCGGGAGACTGAGACAGGAAGATTCCAATGAGTTCATGGCCAGCCTGGGTTCCATAATGAGCTCAAGACCAGCCTGAGCTACTGAGTGAGACCCTGCCTCAAAAAAAAAAAAAAAAAACCTACAGGTACACTATCGGATTTTAAAAAGGGGACTGGATGGATTTAATAGGAAAATGTTGATGAAATATCAGAAATTTGAAGATAAATCAGTAGAAATTCTTCCATATGAATAAATAGAAAAAAATGATTAAAAATGTGAACTGAGTTTCCAGAACTGGTGGGGCAGTACAGGAAAGGGATGAACCTCTGAAAAGGGCGTGGGAGGCATTGACAGTCATTGATTCCCTAAACCCACATCTCTAAACGTCTTATTGAATTTGGAATTCATGTATATGTAAATAAAAACTTTTAACAAGAAAATTAGGCACTGACTATTATACCTCTTTGGGTAAATCACTATCATTCAGTGAATGAATGTAAAATAATTCTAACAAACTCTCCAGCAGCCTCATGAAAAAAACAGGTGTTATATGTGTGAAATTGGAGTTTAAACAGGAGTGAAGAGACGAAAGGAGTATTTGAAAAAAATGGAGGAAATACATAAATTATGTTTTTGAGAAACTCAGCAAACCCCAAGCAAGATTACATGCAAAGAAAAATATGCTTAGGCACATAGCACCTAAACTACATCAAGTCAAAGAAAATACTAAAAGCAGCTAGAGAAAAATGACACATAACACACCACATACAGAAAAACAAAACCTCAGATGATTGCCAATTCCTTATTAGAAAACTTGGGGGCCAGAAAAGAGCACAACAACATTGTCAAAACAAATGGGAGGAAATCCGCCAATGCATAATTCTGTTGCAAGCAAGAATGTCCTTTAAGAAAGAGGAGAAACAAAGACGTTTTGGGGTAAATCAGGGTAAGGAAATTCATCACCAGACTTGCACTCATGAACTTCTTGCAGGTAAAGGGAAATGATGCCAATTTGAACTCAGGGCCTTGTGTCTGCTCGGCAAGTGCTGTAACTGAAATTGCTCTGCTATTCCCCCACCCTTTGTTCTTCAGGAAGCAGCGAAGAGTATTGAAAAATGATAACTAGCAAAACGTGAGGGACTAGGTTTTCTCTCAATATCCTAAAGATCCATAGGACTTTTAAAGCAATTAACTGTTCTCACACTGTGTGTGACACTTATGGTCTTCCTAGACAAGAAAACATGAAAATTATACTATAAAGGACAGGGATGGGAATGGATATTTATGTTTTAGAATTTCACATGGGGCAGTAAAATATTAACTCTAAGTAGACTGTGAGAATATGAGGATTTCTATTGTCAGCTCTAAAGTAAACATTAAGAAAACAATGCAAATAGATTCAATTAAAGGGCCAGTAGAAAAAATAAAATATGACTGCAGTAAATATTAAAGTAAAGCAAAAGACTGCAGGAATGGAGGAACAGAGGAGAGAGAAGATCAGAGGGCCAAACAGGAATGAAGTAATACAGTAGTCCTAGCTCCAGCCATATCCATGATTACATTAACATCACAGGACCATACATTCAAAGTAAAGGCAGATATTATCAGGGTGAATTTAAAGGAAAAAACACAGCACAATACCTATAAGAAATATGCTTTAACTAGGAAGACATAGATAGTTTTTAAAAATAGTACAAACAGGCCTGTAATCCCAGCATGCTGGGAGGCTGAGGCAGGAGAATCACAAGCAAAGACCAGCCTGGGAAACTTAGCAACTGAGCAAGACCCTGATTCAAAATAAAAATGATTTAAAAATGAGCTGGGGATGTAGTTCAAGGTGAAGGCCCTGGTTTTCATTCCCAGGATCAGAAAAGTAGCAGGTTCAATATAGATTAACGATGGATAGATAGAATAAATATGCATACTATATATAATAATAAAAAATAGCAGGCTAATAAAGCCAGGAGGGCTATATTAAAGGCTGATAAAATAGTCTACAAGATTCAGTATTATCACAGATAAAGATATTTTGTATTTTTAAACAGGTTAGCATTAGGGATCAAATTAGGAAGACATAATATCAAAAGTGTTTATGCACTTAATAAAAGAGCCACAAGAGAAACAGTTTCAAAATCAAACGTAAAGATTTTAACAGCCATTTAAACTAAGAATCCAGGTAAGAATCAGTGACCACATAGATGAGCTGGACTATAGCAAAAGCCACCTTGACCTAATAAATAATTATGATACAACATAACCCAGAGCTATTATTTAAGACACACAATTTTTCAAGTACACATGGAACACCAAAATAGATCATACACTGGGTCATAAGTTTCAGTAAGAGTAAATGGATTGAAATTATGCCAGACATATTTTGCGATCAAGTTGAATAAGCTAGTAATCAATACTAATAAGATACCCTCAGATATTTGATATTTGAACAACACCCTCTCACATAATCCTTGCACTGAAGAAGAAAATACTTTGAACAGATAGGCAATGAAAATAGATCATATACAAAATTTTGTGTGTTGTAGATTAAACAATGCATAGAGATAGTTACAGCTTTTTATGATTACGTTAGAAAAAAAAGAAAGGTCTAAACCTAATGGCCTATTGCCCCTATTAAGAAGCTGAAGGACAAGGTAAAGTATAAGAATGGAACACTGCAGGTAAGATCAGATATCAACAAAATAAAAACCAAATAGCAGAGAAAATTAAGAAGGCCAAATCTGGTTTTTGGAAAGAATAGATAAAAATTTTAAATCCATGAAAGGACAAGAGAAGAAACAATTACTATCTTAAATGAAAGAGAAGTTTTCACTATAGATCAGAGATTGCCGACTAATTGGCAGAACAAATACTCCTCAGGGCTTGTTTTGTATTACCTTAAGGTAAGAATGAATTTTACAATTCATTTAAAAAGATTGCTCAAAAGAGAGAAGTAGGGTAGGAGAGAAATGAAAACACAAGAAGGTGCAGCAGAAAGAGATGCTTGTGTCTTACAAAGCCTAAAATGTTTACAGTCTTCTCTTTAGGGAATACGGATCCTGGTTCTTGCTATAAACCTCACAGACGTTTACAAATATTATGAACCAATCACTAATAAGATTGACAAAACAGTCAAAATAAATTCTTAAAAAATAAAACTAACCAAAGCAGACACAAGATGAATTAAAAATTTGAGTTCCATTAAACAAACTGAATTAACCAACAGAAAATAAGATACCATCTAACTCCAGAGAGATTGGCGTACATCAAGAAGACAAACAGCCATCAGTGCTGATGAGGCTGTGGGGAAAGGGAACCCTCCTGCACTGCTGGTGGGGATGTAAACTGGTACAACCTCTAGGGAAAGCAGTATGGAAGTCTCTCAAAAGACTGGAAATAAATATGCCTTTTGATCCAATGATACCTCTTCTGGAAATTTTTCCAAAAGAGTTAAAAACAGCACATAACAGAGATACACGTATACCCATGTCCATAGCAGCACAACTAACAATAGCTAAAATGTGGAAGACACCCAAATACCCATCAACAGACCAATGGATACACAAATTGTGGTATTTATACACAATGGAATGCTACTCATCTATAAAGTCAGATAGGTTTGAGGCTTTTGTAGGTCAATGGAGGCAACCTGAGACCATCATGCTTAGTGAAGTGAGTCAGAAGCAGAAGGTGAGATATCAAATGGTTTCTCTGATATGAGAAACCCAGATTACAATTATTTCATAGAACCTAATATGGGGAATAACGGAAGTGAAGGAGTGGAAGAGGGAGTGGGAGGGTTGATGAGGGAGGGGGAAGGATTTGTAACTTTGCCACAATATGAATGTGCACAAAATATTCAATATCAATGTAAATTTTATGTATTGTACTTATACATATCAATGAAATGGGGGAATAAATAAATTCCAGACCCAGAGGTTTCCTGAAGAAAATAACACTAATGTCACAAAACCCAAAGTCAAAGCAAGATTATGTCCCAACTCACTCATAAAGTTGACAGTATCTTAAAGCCCGACCAAAAATTTACAAAAGAGAATAATGAAGACCAATGCGCAGACATAAGTGCAAAATCACTTCCCAGAATATAAACACAATATTAAAAATTTAGACATCCTAGGCTACAGAAAGAGACATATCCTGTCTCAAAAAATAAAAAAAATTAGAATGCACTGTGACCAATAAAGTTTATTCTAGGAATGTAAGATTGTTTTAATTATTTTAAATCAGTATAATTCATATTTTTAAAATTACATGGAAAGACAGATGATTATTTTAACAGCTAGAGAAAAGTTGTTTGACAAAATTCAACAATCTTATATGACAAAGATTTTCGGTGAACTAAACAGATCATATCTTCCAGAGCAGTGGCTTGTTCCTAAAGTCCCAGCTACTCAAGAAACTGAGGCAGATGAATCACTTTAGCACAGGGTGAGACCGGAGAACTTATGGAGAACTCAAGTCAAAAAAAGGAAAGAAAAAGAAAAAAAGAAGGGATATCTGAAAAGCAAAACAATGACTAATAATAGTCATGGTGAAAGAGTGAATATTTTTTTGCCAATCATCGAGAGTAAGAGAGGATGGCCATTTTCACTACTTCTTTTCAACGTCTTGTTGGAAGCATAAGACATCAAAGGCAGGCCAAAGAAGGAATAAAAGTGTGGGGTGATATCTAAGATGGCGCCTGCCAGAAGTCCCGGGGGCGGCCACGTCGGGTGTTTACCAAGGAAGATGATTGGGCCAAACCTTTTCCACCCTCGTGGACCACACATGATCCCAATACTATTGCCACGAGCACCCGGCACCTGCCTGCACGGACATCTGGCTGATTGGCTTAACACCTGCTTACGTAGACACCAAGTCAGATGGCCTGCTCGCCCCTCCTTGCCAGGTTCTCCCTCTACCCTATATAAACTTCTGTACTTCCTGAATAAAGTGAGTTTCTGCTTCGACAGACTCCCGGCTGGATCTGGTACTCTTGGGACGAGAGGGCCCAGCCGTGCGCTCACCTTTCCTCTCCCCCGGCCCTTGTGTGGTGGTAAGACCCCCACATAATAGAAATAAGAATCTGTAAGAAAGACATAAAACTTCATTGTCAGATAATGTTGCTTCTAAAAAAAAAAAAAAAGTCCTATCCACAAAACAACTACTAGAACCAATAAATGAATCCGGCAAGTGGACAAGATACATACATCATATGTATATCAGTTGTGTGTTGTTTGTCCAGAATGCTTGGGATAAGAAGTATTTTAGGTTTTAGAAGTTTTCAGATTTTTGGAAATATTTGTGCAGACTTCATCAGCCAAACATTCCTAACACAAAAATTTGAAATTTTAAGTGCTCCAATATCCAAAGTACAAAACATCTGGAGATATTGGGTATTTGGATTACTTTGATCACTCAACCTATATTAGGTACCATATAGATAACATACAAATTATCTATGTCGTACATTTTTACATTCAATAGTTGTATTTTTACATATTAGCAGCAAATAATTGGAAATTGAATTAATAACTATTTCATTTGCAACAACAGCAAAAGGAAGATATCAATACTTAGAAATAAATGTATTAAAAGCCACACAATGCCCCTTCACTTAAAACTATAAAACAATGCTGAGAGAAATTTAAACAGACTTAAATAAAGGTTCTTGTATTAGAGGACTCAGAGTAGTTAAGAAACAAAGTTTCCAAAACTGACCAACTTTTAATACCAATAAGAATCTCAGTAATTTTTGCACAAATTGATAAAACGCAAAGGAACATAAAAAAATTTAAGAATAGATGAAGCAATCATGAAAAAGGTCAAAGTTGAAAGGTTCCCACTCCCTAACTTCAAGACATCAGGTACGAAGATAGTGTGGTGATGACATAACACTCCATGAAGGTACAGACCTGCATCGCACAATTATTTTATTTTTTAAAATGTATTACTTGTTGACATTTTATCAAAGGCACCAAAGCAAGCCAACGGGAAAGGGAAAGTCTGCAATAAATGGTGTTGGAAGAATTAGACCTCTACGTGGGAAAAATGACTCTCAACCTCTACCTCACACCATATACAAACATTAGTTCAGTGAACTAGAATTACCATCCTAAACCTAAATGCTACAGCTAAAGAAATTTGAAAGGAAAACATAAGGGAATATCTTTAGGACTTACTGGTAGATAAAGGTTTGTTAGATAAGTGGGAAAATATAAAATAGGTCTCATATAAATTAAGATCCTCTGCCAATCAAAAGATACCCATGAGAAAATGAATAAGCAAGCTACAGACAAAACTTTTAGAAACATGTTTATAAATGACTTGTATCTAGAATAAGACATAAGAAGTTCTTAGAACTCAATAAGAACAAAACAACTTTAAAATGAGTAAAAATTAAATCAGCAGTAACTGCACCAAAGAAGATATTTGAATGGGAAATGTGAATAGGAAAAATTACTCCATTTCATTAGCTGTGCAAGAAAACAGTATGACAGTTTCTTGTAAACTTAAACATATACCCTAAAATAGTCAGACATTCCACTCCTAAGTATTTGTTAAGATATATGAAGAGATAAGTCCACTCAAGACTTTTGCACAAATGTTCGGGGAGCGTCATTCATAATAGCCAAAAACCCAAATGGTCAACAGGAGAAGAGACCAACAAGATATAGTACACCTACTCAAGGGAATATTACTCAGCAATAAAATGGAACAAATCATGGAATCAAAAGGATGAGTCTTTTTTCAAAGAAAACCTATCATGCTACATGAAAGAATCCTTATACAAGGGAATACAAATTAGTCCACTTGTATAAAGGTCTAAGACAAGAAAAAACAATGTGGCCGAAAAAATATCAGAAGAATGGTAGCCCCTGAAGGTAGTAGTTTCAAGGACTGATTTGGGGAGCATGAGAGGGTTTTGAGGGCTGTGAGCGATATTTCATATCTTGGTAGACCTTGTAGTTATTCAGACACATTTGGCAAAATTTGAAGAATGCACACCAAAAGTTTATACATTGTACCATATGTAAATTTTATATTTTTTAAATGCAAAAAAATTCATGGTCCCAAAATGGAGCAGTGTTGGTGGCCTATGATCTACCAAAATCTGAGATATTGTGATATGAAAGGGCCTAGAATTTTTTTTGTGACTGAAACATAATAATTGCACATACTTATAAGGTATGGTACATTTTGATGCATGTGTAATAATGAAATCAATTGCACATAAGTAGTATTTTCATCATCTCCTCCAACATCTATCATTTCATTGTGTTAAACCTTCTGGGTCCAGATTTTTTAAAGCCAGCCAAACACAGATTTGAGTTCTGGCTAACTGTTAGGCTACCTGTGTGTCCTTGGGCAAATTAACTTCTCGGTTTCCTTATCTGTCAAAGGAGCACAGTGGCCAACATATATAGTACGTACTCCATATATGACAGCAGGTAACAAATTGACATTAAAAATGATGTCAGATCTCAAGGCCAGATGTGGCATCACTGCACATTTCACAGACACCATTCCAAACAAGTTATTAGCCTACTAAAGGTTATATATGACCTTTCCTTAGGATGTTTGTATCTTTATAAAGTACCCTAAAGATTAAAACCCTAAAAGAATGTGCTCTCTCTCTCTCTCTCTCTCTCTCTCTCTCTCTCTCTCTCTCTCTCCCCTAAGAAGTAATGTGAAGATTGGAAACAGTGCTTGGTGTATTGGCCCTCAGTTTCCGGAGCAGCACTCACCTCGGGGGCTGTGCCTTCTTCGTAGGAGCGAATGTTGAAGGCCATACCTTCAAAGTTGTGGCCCACCCTCAGCACAGCCATAGCCATCCTGGCCACAGTCAGATTTGCAGCCTTTCCAGCAAACTGCATCTTGTGGCCAACCAGCTCGATTATCCTTAGAATTCTGCCAAGAACCACAAGTGAAGAAGACACTTCCTACTTTGCACATGTAAAACCCATCCTCCTGTCAAGATTTCTTCAACAGAACCTTTGCTTTGCATTTTAATCGCCATCTTTTTCTTGTGGGGAGAGGGTCACTTTGACAATGACAGGAGGGACTAAACTTTCAGGGAGGAAATAAAGGCAAAGAAATTACTGAGGAGAGTCTCATTTCTACACTGAGATTCTCCAGCTGTGAGCTCCTCATGGTTTAGCTGCTGTCCTCCACATCCGAGTGTGACTAGTGAGGAGCTCCAACTTGAGACACTGTCATTTCCACTCCTTAAACTTAAGAAAGCTTTCATTGTCTCCTCTCGATTTCTGACAATGGCATGGTATTTGTCACGAGTAAAAACAACATCAATAGTAGACTTATTCAACATCTACACAAAACCAGGGGCCACGTCCCACGGCTACATGTCAGGTGTGTACACTTCCCTCACTTGATATGTCCTGCTAGTAGGGTGTCCAGACAAGCCAAGGACTGACAGCTCTGCTCAGACCCCCCCAAACATTTTTTTCATTCAAACATTTTTGTCATTCTCCTGTGCCTTGCTCGCCTTATCTCTGGCACTACCAATGTGGATAGCACTTGTCTACCAACATGTATTTGCTGCTGCCTTAATGACTTAGGCTTGCACAAGTTTCAAAGCATTTCTTTTAAACTTATTATACCTAACATACTAATTATAAAAAATAATGAGATTCACTGTAGTATTTTCATAAATGTATTGCATGTTGATCATCCACATCCACCCTACTCCTCTCCTTTCTTCCCCATATCTTTTCTTACCTTCTACCCACTCCCAGCCCCTACAGTGCCTCTACTACCTGCAAGACTTCTTGCTTTTGTTTCCACATATGATACTTGTGTCTGTGTCTGGTTTATTTTGTCAAAGCGTTTTAAAATAGTAAGATTCCTGGCTTTAGAACTAGACAGGCTGCAGGCTGTATCTTTGCTCCTCTCATTTCTAACTGTTTAGGAAAAAATATAGTGACCTCACTGAGTTTCCATTTCCTGACCTATGAAGTCAAAGATAATATTGGCACACATGTCAAAGTTTTTTTTTTAAATAAATGAATTTGTTGTTTCAAAGACTTCAGGGCCAAACAGGCCTTATAAGAAGTTTTGAGGATGGACATGCAATCTCAGGTCTCAGAGAGGCTGATACGGGAATATCATAAATTCGGAGCCCAGTTTGGGCAACTTAGAGACTTAGCAAGACCCTGTCTCAAAGAAAAAAAGCTCAGTGCAAAGGTCCTGAGCTCAATCCTTAGTACTGAAAAAAGAAAGTTCTGATTTTACTGGGCATGTAATGGAATGCCACCACGTGGTTTTAAAAGCAAGAGGAACTACAATCTGATACATGCAGTAAAAGAACACTCTGAGTGCTTGCTGCATAGAAGATGGCCCACAGAGGAGAAAAATGTAGACAGTTCAGCTAGAAGGGTGTTAGAGGTGATCAGGGAAAAGAAATGATGCTGGGACTGAAGGGGTGGAGATAAAGGAAAAGAGATGGATTCTACCAGAGTATTTAAGAGAAGTTTTAAATGTATATGCAATGGCTCGTGTAAGATTTGATTATTGGCTGGGCCATAATTTAGCAGTTAAAATGCTTGCTTGGCAAGCACAAAGCTCTGAGTTGCATTCCCCAGCACCACATAAAGCTGGGTGTGTTGGCACACACCTGTTATCACACTGGTCAGAAAGCACGATGATAGCTGTCTATTTGAGGCCAGCCTGGGCTACATAGTAAGTCCAGGGCCTACCTAGATGACAGAGTGAGACCCTGTCTCAAAAAAAAGAGTTAATTATTGACTGGGTGAACTAAAAAGACATAGCTGGTACAATTTCTGACTTTTTGTCTTAGTGGTGGTCAAGCATGGAGATGAAAAACATAGATAGCCTCAGGATCAGATAAATGGGTGAAGGTTTGGGTTAGGGTAACATTTATTTGAAATATCATTCTCACTAGGATGCCAATCAAGTTTGACGGCATTCTCTTACATCTGGGATTGGAGTGAAATGACTCCTTTGCAGGTACTAACTGACCTTTTAGTGCATAATTATCTGACCTTTACAACTGGTTATGGTTATATGCTAAGGAAGTAATAATAATATACTTTAAATTTTATGAAGTAATTTCTTTTACCGAAATATCAGTACTTACTCATTGCTTACTTGATACAGGTTGGACGTCGAATCATTTTGCTTTTCAGAAACAGAGCTGATTATTTGTAATACAACCTGGGTTAGGTTCATACTTATCTCATCACATTTTGAAATTTCAGCAACTTTAGAAACAATAATCCTGGTCTCTTCTTCATCCAGAAGTGGAGAATCATTTATTAAATTTAAAATGTGCTCTGCAACATCATCTGCATTCTCTAGGGAAACAGTAGAAATGTACAATTAGCATCACTCTCCTCAAGCCAGGGCCATGGTGACCTGCCTTCCTCCTTTTAGAAAGTAAAACAATGAAATGAAAACACACGTCAAGGTAACCAAGTTTACAGAAAGAAAACATGGAACTTTAACTTCTGTAGTACGCGTACTCCCAGAAAGTAGGTCATAAGTCAAGTTTTTATTCATAGAACCATTTTAAACTGCACTGAGAAATCTTTTTGTCATTGAAAAATGAGCTTAAAATTTGATTCTAATTAAGTGAAAGCTTCCAAGTATTGGATTGAGTTAAGTAGATTCCACTTGTACTCACATATCAGCAAACACTCAGTCTATGTTTTCATTATAAGAATGATTATTATAATTTCCTGTCAAAAACGTTCATCCCACAGGAAGAAAGCAAATATGGACCACATAATAAAAAGCAATTAATTTAGTTCTTCTAGACATTAAGAACAATAGATATTAACTCGCCCACTTTTTCTTCACTTTTTATTATGGAAATTTTCAAGCAACCTCAAAAGTAGAAAGAATAGTATAATGAATCCCTATGTACTTCATGAATCACCCAACTCCAAGGAGTGTCAGTAAAAAGGCTAATCTTACTCTACGTACTCTCTCATCTTCTTTTGCCCCAGTCTCATATAGTTTTAAAGCAAATTCCAGTCATTATATCATTTTATCCATAATACTTTAGTACATATCTTTACATAAAAGACTTTCAAATGTCTTAACCACAATCTCAATTAAATTAAAATTAAGATGAAAAATTAGCAATAATATTCACAGACATCAAATATTCAATCAGTGCTCCAATGTCTTTAATTGTTCCACAAAAAACTTTTTAAAATAATTGCTTTGTTTAAATCATTATTCCTAATTAAAGTATTAAAGTTAAGATTCTTGCTAAACAAATACAATGCAAATTTGATTTAGTTAAATATAAATCATATAAAGCTTAGCTTCCTTGTGATGTTTTCTTACTTAAAGCATTCAGTAACCAAAATATGAAGGAAAACCACTGAAAAATATCTAGACATCAATCTAACCAAAAAAATAAAAGACCTCTACAATGAAAATATCAGAAGACTGAAGAAAGAAAACCCTAGAACCTGAGAAGGCATCCCATGTTCATGGATTGGTAGAACTAACAACCTTAAAATGACATTACTACCAAAATAATCTACAGATTCAATTCAGTCCCCACAATATACTAGCAATGTTTTCACAGAGCAAAAATAAATTCTAAAATGTATATGAAAACCAACAAAAAACCATACCAATAAAACCCACAAAATAGCAAAAGCAATCTTAAGCAAAAATGTGAGGCTAAAGACAGCACAATGATTTCAAATTATACTACAAAGCCTCTAGTAACAAATCATCATGCTGCTGGCATAAAAATATATATGAAAGCCAATGGAACAGGAGAGAGAACACAGAAACAAACCTATTTAACTATAGCCATCTGACTCTGGACAAAGGGACCAAAAATACATGTTGGAATTAAACCAATTTCCTTAATAAATGGTGCTGGGAAAACCAAACGTCCATTTGAAGAAGATTGAAAGTGGATTCCTGTCTCTCGTTCTATACAAAAATCAATTCAAAATACAACAAAGGTCTGAGTGTATGTTGTGGTTTGGATCTGGATTGTTCCCAAAAAGCCTCATGTCATCGAATGTTGTGGATTTCCTATGAATACCACGTGCTGTTGATACATGGGACCTGGCTGGAAAGGGTGGGTGCATAGGTGTTGACCTGGAGGCGGGTTTGCTGGCTCCGCCCTCCCTCCCTTGCTTGGGTTCCCGTATGCCGTGCCTTGAAGAGCTCTCCTCTGGCTCACGTCTCCCATGAACGTCCACAATTGCCGGCCTCTTATGAATTGAATATGTGAGACCTTCTGAAACTGTGAGTGAAAATAAATCTCGCAAACTTTGAGTATTTTGTCCCAGCCATGCAAAAGTAAATAAGATCTGAAACTTTGAAAGTGCTAAAAGAAAACACTTAAAACCATAGACACAGGCAAAGATTTCCTGAATAGGATTCTAATAGCATAGGAAATAATAGCAAGAATCAACAAATGGGACTATATCAAATTAAAAGTTTCTGCACAGCAAGGGAAATAGTCAGCAGAGTGAAGAGACAATGTAAAGATGGAAGAGGGGGGAAAGGAATGGCACCGTGGTTAAAGAGCATGCCCAGCAAGGACAGCGCCCTGATTTCAATTCCCCAGCGCCACGTAAGCCGGGCCTGTAATTTCAGCACTTGGGAGGCTGAGGCAAAAGAATTGCTGTGAGTCCAAGGCCAGCCTGGACTACATAGTGAGTTCAGGACCAGCCTGGGCTACAGTGAGACCCTGTCTCAAAAAAAAAAAAAAAAGAATGGAAGAAGATCTTTGACAACTACTGTTCTGACAGGGAGTTAATATCTAACAAATATAAAAAATTCAAAAAACTTAACACAAAAATATCAAATAGCCCAATCAATAAATGAGCAAAAGAATTGATCAGACATTTCTCAAAAGGGAAAGTGCATGGATGACCAGTAAGTATATAAAATATTCAACATCTTTAGGTATAGGGAAATGCATTGAAATTCCATTTACCCCATCTGAATGGCTGTCATCAAGGATACAAAAAATAATAAAGGCTATAAGGATAATTGAGGGGGAAGGAACCCTTCTACACTGCTGGTGGGAATGTGAATTACTGCAGCTATTATGGAAGTCAGTATGAAGCTTCCTCAAAAAATCTAACAAGTAAAAATAGAGCTACCATTTGATCCTGTATAGTACTTGTATATATCCAAAAGAATTAAAGTCAGCCTTCCATAAGGATGCCAGCAAACCCATGTTTATTATTATTGAGGTATAATATACAGTAGCCAAGATATGGAACATCAGCGTTCCTCAACATAAAAAATAGACAAAGAAAAAATCACAGAAAAAGTAATAGATAATAGATAGGTAGATATGAGTATTATTCAGTCACATGAAAAAACTGAGGTCATCCTTTCAATTCTCCCCAACTCAACCATTACCGTCATCTCTCCAACAGTGGCTTAAGAGGGACTGAGTCAGCAAGTAAATACAAGGCTCTCGCTGAGGAGACGGGAAGAGGAGAACCTGACTAAATTTGTGACTGGTTCTAAAATAATATTTTGCCCTGTTAATATGCATTTTCTTGTCAGTTAAAAAACTGAGACTATGATAAGATCAAAGAACAAAAAAGTAGTGAGCTCATTTAGGGATCTTTCTGCTGCTCTTATTAAATTGTTCAAGCTTCCTTGAAAATGGACTAGCTGGAGCTGCCTAGTCATGATTCTTTGGGTTTTAGTGGTGCGACTTCACCTCATGCAGTCCCTGCTGTGGCAGAATGAAAGTAAACAACAGGCCAATAGGAGACTAACTACATTGTGGAGTTATATATTTTTATGGAAAATTCAAGATAAATTATATTTATTGTGTAAAAAGTTTAGGTCCCCAAGCAAAAACAATGAAAGGAACCATCCCTTATGAAGTTGTAGAATGAATGGATCCTCATGGCTTGGGCTACTGTTACAATTAGTCTGCTAATAATTGCAATAATCAAAACAATATCTGTGATTTACTGAGCAATTTCTGTGAGTCAATGTTCTAGTTATCTCTTACTGCATAGCAAATCACCCCAAAGCTCAGTGGCCTACAATTCTTATTGCTCATGGTTCCGTGCATCGAGTAAGTTTAACTGAACAGTTCCCATGAGGGGTCTCTCATGCAGTTACAGACAGATGGCCTCTGAAGAGCTGAACACATCTGAAGGCTAGACTGTGTTGAAAGTTAAAAAATGGAGCCCTAGGAACCGGGGTGTGGCTCAATGGAAGAGTGCTTGCCTAGCATGTGCAAGGCTCCAGGTTCCAACACCAGTTCGGCAAAATAAATACATTTTGGGGAAATTTGTGACCTGGTTTTTAAACCCTGCTCTCGTTAAAAATTAAATAACAAACATACAATTAAACATATAAAAGACAATACTGACACTCAAAACTTATCCCTAATTATATCTCCATTATACCATGCTTCTATGATTATCAATATCCACTGCATCTGTGTATACCTCTCATTGACTTTGCAGGTCAGTGACTACACAGAATTTATATTCAGCCACGAAAATTGGCAAATACTGCAGATTAGTACCTTTGTGGGGGTGTTGCTAAATATTTTCTAGCATATGACTAGACTTTTAGCACAGGATCTGAATTCTAAGAGGAAGCATGAAGCATCTCAAATAAAAGTGTACACCCCCCCCCCCAAATAAAAGGATCTAGAAACTTCCAGTCCTCTTAAAAGTATATCTCATAATAAGCAGTGTCACTCCTGTCAAATCCTATTACACTAAGCCATCCCATGCCAGCCTCAATTGACGAAGAGGGCATAGAATTGCTGCTTGGTATTTTGGAGACGATTTCAACAGCAAGGCATTATATATATATTTTTTCCTAATTAATCATGATAATCCTATGTGGTGAGTACTTATATGTTGTCTCCATTTACAAATTAAGATACCAAGATGTTGAGAACTTCTAATCCATATGTTTTACTCCAAAGTTTGAGTTCTCCAATGTAATTTTTGATACAGCATACACCTTTATTTCTTTCCTCTATATTTTTGGGGGATGTTAAACACAGCCATCATTTAAAAATTAAATGATATAAATTTACAGCTACTTTGTAGTCCTCTTACTTGACCGTTGAGGACAGAACCCGGGACTTTATGCATGCTAGACACAAGCTCTGCCACTGAGTTATGCCCTGGCCCCAGTCATTCTTCCTTAATCACTCCCTGTCCAGCCCTGATGGTGGGATGCACACTTATAGGAAAGAGTTTTTTTTTTTTTTTGGAAAACTCCTAATCAACTTCATTAGAGCCTTGTGCATTTTTAATATTGTGTGGGTAGCAAAGTTGAGCAGAGAAAACTGCCCCAAAGATCTTCGAAGATACCTTTTCTCACTTGGCAAAATTTAGGAGTTAAGAAGAAATGAGTATTTAAGGGAGAGAACTGAAGAGCATTTCTCCAGCCAAGGTGCCTAATGCTTGTCAGCAAGATTGAGGACTAAAGAAAATAGTTTCAACATGAATACACTTTTCTGCCTTTTACATTGTACTCACTGTCTATTAAGCTCTTAACTTACAAGAAGATTTTCCCATAAAGCTAATAAACTTGACTGTTGGCTTTCCAGTAAACTTTTTGTGATACTGGGGATCAAGCCCAGGGCCCTTGCACTGAGCTACATCTTCACCCATTTTTAAAATTTTGATTTCAAGACAGGATTTCACTAAGTCTCTAAGTTGCCCAGGCTGGACTTGAACTTGAAATACCCTTAGCTCAGCCTCCTAGAGTGCTGAGGTTACAGACCTGTGCCACCAGGCTGGTGCTTTTTAGTTATACATGTTACAATCATCCAATTATTCTCTTACTCCATAGTAGTTTATATATTTACATATATTACATATAAAATTGTATATATAATATATAACAGATATATTTATGTATTATATTATGTATAATAAAATTGATTGTTCACTTTTATATTGTATATTTATGTTTACTTTTTAGTTAAATACATTACAGTCACCACGCAACTGTTCTCTTGCTTCACAGAAGTTTATATATAGTTTCATCCATTATTGTATAAACATTCTATATGTATAGATATGCACATATTTATATATGACATTTATATACATAATACTATATCTAATATTAATAGCTTCTTGGTTAGTTTTATTTTTTTAAATCCCAACCAAAAGCAATGCTTTTGTTGTTGTCATGGCTGTTTAACTTTTTCTTCACAAGACAAAACTCTGTCAGCACTGCTAGAGAAAATGTCACTCAGAAGGAGGGAGGTCAGTGTGAAACAGACCTATCGCTCTGTCTTTTCACCCACTCGCTACCAGCTGTAACACTCACTACAGCCCTGACTCATGATTTCCAATACAGGAGCCATCATAGTTGTGTTTGCTTTTCTAATTCTTGTAGATACTCCTTAGCAAGGCTTTCAAGTTTTTATCTTCTGCACAGAAGACAAGTCTAAGAAGTCCATTGCCTGCAAGCCAATTCCTTACCCTTACTGCAAGGCACTGGAGTGGTGGCACCCCCACTTCTGACCAATTCAGTATGGCACAGAACCAATTGAGGCAGTAGAACCATGCCTGAAAATTTGTGTAAAGACTAAAATTCTATGAGGAAAACAGATTCAAGGTCTGGTAAGGTCCCAGTTCTTGATTTGTAGACAACTATCTTTTCACCATAATTTCACATAGTGAAAGGGGCAAAGAAGCTCATTCAAGCTTATTTTACAAGGGCACAAATCCCATTCATGAGGACCTTAGCACCTTCCAAAGACCTCATTCCCAAATGCCATAAGATTGGGTTAGTATTTCAAAGCATAAATTTGGGGGAGCAGAAACATCCTATCTATAGCACACACTTCACCAAAAAAGATACACGCATGGCAAGTAAGCATATGAAAATATAGTCAACATCCCATGCCATTAAGTCATCGCAAATTAAAGCAACAATGTGATAGGTACACCTATGTGTCTATCGGAAAGACCAAAATTCAAAACACAGACATATCAACTCCTAGCAAGAATGTGGAGTAACAGGACCTCTCCTCTGCTGTGATGCCAGTGGGAAGTGGTACAGCCACTTTGGAAGACAAGGTGGCAGCTTCTTACCAAACAGATCCCTACATAATTTGGCAATCACACTCCTTGGTGTTTAACCAAATGAGCTGAAAAGTTACATCCATATGACAACTTGCACATAGATGTTTACAACAGCCTTATTCATAATTTCCAAAACTTGGAAACAACCAAGACTGCCTTGAGTTGATCAATGGATTAAAAAATCTGGTGCATCCAGACAAGAGGATGTTATTCAGTGCTAAAAAGAAATGAGCTGTCAAGGCATGACGAAACACAGAGGAACTGTAGATGCATATGACTTACTAAGATCAAGAAGGCAACCCGAAAAAGCTACATACCACATGATCCCAATGATATGATATTCTAGTAAACATTAAAATGTGGAGTAATTTCAAGTTAGTGGTTTTCATGGGTTTGGGAGAGTGAGGGGTGAATGTGTGGAGCACAGAGGTTATTAAGACTATTAACTGACTGCAGGATACTCTACTAATGAATACTTACCATTCTACGTTTATCTACAGAACACACAACACCAAGAATGAACCCTAATTTAAACTATGGACTTTGGGTGATAATGATGTGTCAGTGTAGGTTCAGCATCTATAACAAATGGGGGTTGCTGATGGTGAGAGACACTGTGGATACTTCGGGAAGATCATATAGGAACTCCATAGTTCGTGTGCATTTTGCCGTGAACCTAAAATTCCTTTAAACAAATTAACTATTTAAAAATTAATAAAATCCAAAGCCTTTTAGCTAGACTCACCAGGACAAAAAGAAAAGACACAAATGACTGAAATCTGAAATGAGGGTGTATGTGTTGGGGAGGGGTGCTACACCCACCATAATTCTTAGGATATGGGTAATAGTATTTACAAACATGCAAGGAAATTGGAATCCCGTACAGTGTTAATGGGGTGAGATGGGATAGCTGTTGTGGAAACCAGTTTTGTTGCTATTCCAAAGGCCACATACAGAGTTAACCAGCAATTCTACTCTTCAGTATACACATAAAAGAAGAAAACGTATGTCTATACCATAATTTATACATAAATTTTCATGGCCAGATTATGAATAATACCCAGAAGGTAAAAACAATCAAATGTCTAGTAGTTGAGAATGAATAAGCACAATGTAGTGCATCAGTTAACAGAATATTATTCAGCCATGAAAAGAAATAGTCTGGCACAGGCAGCAACAAGAATGAACCTCATAAACTCTTAAGAAAAGCCTAAAATAGGCAAAATTTATATAAACAGAATATGGATTTATGTCTGCCAGGAGATGAAGAGAGAAAGAAGTAGAGAAACTGTTACTGGGTACAGGGTTTATTATGGGGCAATGAAAATGTTCTGGAATGAAGGGTGATGCTTATACACTCTGGTAAACGTGCTAAAACAACCCACTAAAAAATAACTCGATGAATTGTGTATATTAAACAAATGATATGTGGCTATCTTTATTAAAAAGGTTTTTGGACTACTTTGAGATATGATTTTGCAAATCAAATCAGCACAGATTCAAAAGTCCAAAAACATGCAGTGTTGGTGAAGTTGTCCTAAAATAGGCAATTTCCTATCTTGCAAGTGCGGATCTAAACTAGTGTAAATACCACAGAGAGCTTTTTGACATCATCAAAAAATGATTGACCTAGCAATTTCACTTTCAGAAACTTGCGCTTCATGTATAACCCACTTGCAGGAAATTATGACATAGGTGATAACCATCACACATTACAATTACACACGTACACATGTCTCACACACACGCACACTCACACATGCACACACTCACCCTGTCTTACCTTTTTGTTGCTGGGATACAATACCCCAAACCACAACTTAAAAGAGGAGAGGGTTTGGTTTTGCTCACATTTCCAAGGTCTCAGCCCATTCACGTTCAGCTAGCAACGACAGAAGGGCGTGACAGAGGGCCTAGGGGCAGGAAAGCTATTCAGGCCATCACAGCCAGAAAGCAGAGGCGACCAGGAAGGAGCTGGTGACAAAAATATATCCCCCCCAGACCACGTCCCAGGGGTCCACCGCTTCCGAGCAAGCACCGCCACTTAATGCCACACGAAATCATCCCTAGGTTAATCCACTTGATCCAATTAAAGCCTATACTTCAATCACCTCCCCAATACAACCCAGTTCCAAGCTGTAACACTCGCCCCAGCAGGTCACGTAAGTGGCTGCCACAGCGCACTCTCAGCAACACAGCGTGTTATCAGGCTTTTGAATTCGCAGTGATTTCATTACCAAAAAAAAAAAAAAAAACCATGGTATCTCTATGAGGTTTAAAGAGACACACTTTATCTTGAATCTCTTATCTAACGTCATGGGAAGTGGTAACAGCGTCACAAAACAAAATGAAGGCTAACACGGCCCACGAGTGTACTTGCAGCACTGTAGCCTCGGAGAGAAGAGAAGCGAAGGTTTTAGGTCGGCCTGGACAACTCGACTGAGCCTTCACCTGCCTCAAAATGGCACAGTGGTGGGGGTGGAGCTCAGGGTGAGGGCTCCAGATACAATCCCCGGTACTGCAAACAGAAAAAAAAAATACCTCTTCTATCTAAAGTAGTTAGAAAATACTGCCTATGACACATATAACAGCAAAAAACACATGGTTTGTAAAAAGTATGTTTCACTATTTTCCTTATATTAAAGAAAACACAAGTAGCTGAAAAGAGTTTTGCAGTGATATGTTTTCTTTCTTTTTTTTCTTTTTTCTTCTTTTTTTTTCTTTTTTTTTTTGTGAGTGTGGGGGGATCAGGGTCTTGCTCTGCAGCCCAGGCAGGTCCTGAACTCACTATGGACCCCAGGCTGGCCTTGGACTCAAGTCAATCCTCCTGCCTCAGCCTCCTGAGTGCTGGGATTACAGGCACGTGCCACCATCTCCATTATATGTGGTGCTGGGGAATCGAAGCTTACTAGGCAGGCCCTTTACCCCTTTGCCTTTCCCCTGACTTTTTTTTTCTTTTGGAAACAGTCTTACTCTGTAAGTCCAGGCTGGTCCTGAGATCACTTTGTAGCCCAGCCTGGCCTTGAACTCATGGCAATTCTCCTGCCTCAGCCTCCTGAGTTCTGGATTTACAAGCGTGCACCACCATGCCTTCCTTGTGTGGTGCTGGGGAATTGACTCAGGGCCTTGCACTTGCTAGGCAAGCACTCTAACTACTGTGCTTTTTCTTCAAACCAATAATGGTATTTCTAAAGAAAATGGTATTAAAACCACAAATATACACGGGGAAAATCTTAAATAAATACACTGAAGACTCGGGAGAGACAGGAGATATGGGAAAGCTGGATTCAAGGACACTAAGTCACAGGCCAAGAAGCTCTGGTGGAGTACTGCGCAGTAGGGTAAGGTTATAAGCACCATGTACGTCAAAGAGCTACGAGAAATGATGTTGACAATTTTTACCATAAAGAAATTATGAATGTTTGAGAAGCTAGATATACATGCCTGGATCTAAAAATTACACAGTGTATGCATGTGCAGAAGAATCTTGCATGGGTCACGCTAATATGTACAAGTTTTATCTATTATATATCAGTTAATTTAATAAATTAATTTAATAAATAAATTATGTGTGAATAAACAGATCATGGCACATGTGTAGAATAATACAATCAGTGGGGGACAATGCAGAAGCCATTTATATGGTGACGCCAAAGCATCTTCAGTGTATTGTCAAGAGAAAAGTGCATAGCATTGGGTGTAGCATGTTCTGTGTTATACACAGAGAAGGAGAGAAAACACATGTGTGCATATATATAATATATATTCCCTCATTAGTATGTATTCGAGTTAGTACTTAAATGGTTACAGCCACCAGCATGCCCTTTTGGATTCTTGACTATTGCTCTACGTGAAGTATTACCTAGTAGAACTTTTTTAAAATAAAATAATTGGAAAATACTTATCCAAAAATGGTAAACTAAAGCATAAAAAACCCAAAATCCTAGTAGTCCTAATTTGCCATGCCTACTACCACCTCCACCAACATTGAGTACTTCGTTTCTGAAACCAGATTATTCCGGGCGAATTTTCCTTAGGTGAGCTTTGCTGGTATCTCTCTCTGGTGTTAGGTGCACTAGACAAACTGACCAAGTTTCTATGAAGTCTCTGCTGTGTACCTAGCAATCTTACCGTCACTGATGGTAATATGAGCAAGGTCCACAATCTTATCCGGAAGTCCCTGAAGCAATTTGCACTGTTTCAGCCTCGGCTTTCCCCACTGAGACTTGCCCGTTTGGATGTTGATTGAACTGAAAAAGAGAGAAGGGAAGGGCAAAGGCCACTGGAGGAGGACACAAGGACAGTCTCAGATCAAGGGACAGGTTTGTCTTTGGCACTTCTCTCCCTCACTCACCCACTCTCCCTGGCCAGGTGACACGGTGGGAGCCCAACTTTTCTTTCGAAAGTGGAGAAAGGTTTGCTCTTAGAGGGCAAATGAATTTTGCATCAGCATGTGGTGAATGAACAAGTAAGAATGCTGGGGAAGGGGCAGGGCCGCATCCAGCCAAGCTGGAATCCGAGCAGGGGTACTGGCCCTCTTGGGGAGACTCCACACCCTCGCTTTCTTCTTACCCCTACTTCTAATTGGAAATATCGGTTTGAGTGTGGTATCTAGCTCCACATGTAAATTTTGTTTCTTTGGTGGGTTGGTTATTTACCCCCAAAGTATTATTTTTATTCATATATATTTGATAAATAATTATAATCACTTGAGGTTATGCATATTTTCTTTTTCACAAAATCCATCCCCCTGCTTTCTAAGATTCCTTTTTTCTTATTTATGCTTTAGATTTCTCGTATTAGCAAAACCCTGTGATATTTAACCTCCGTGTCTGATGGCATGTCGGTGTTGTCAAGGTGATTAGGACAGAACCCCTGGTAGCTCATTGGCCCCTGGCATCCACCCTCCTCTGTGCTCTTTCAGCTCAGCTCACTTCCAGCCAGGAAAAAGAACAAAGCTGATAGCAATGCGAAGTAGGGGGAGTGGCCTCGTAGCCGTTCTTCCGTGCTCTTTAAGCACCCACTATCTGTAGGAATGCTGACAGGCAGAGTAGACAAGCAGACCAGGGGCTGTATCCTCCCCAGAGGAACTTGCAACTCAGGGGGTTCACATTCTAGATGTGAATTCTCTAGAATTTGGCAAAACCAGACCCATGAAACTACCCAGCAGGGAGAACTCATTTTCAGAAATATTTGAGCTGAGCCTAGCTCCCAAAGGACAGAGGCAAGGGAAGAACCTACACCTGCCTCCTGTCCCATCTCCAGCCTGAGCCAACAGCACAAGCAGAGAAATATACATAAGGAAGTGCCCAGTGATTCCAGGATACTCAATGTTTCATTTTGTTTTGGCTGGAGCACATGGGAAGGGGTGGGAGACTAGTGAGCGAGACAACAGGAAAGGGAGTATGCTATTGGGAGGACAACAATTTGAGGTTTGGACGAAACTCTTTGAAAGGAGCACAAAGTGGTAGAAATAAAAAAAACATTCTGGCAGCAGAGTAAAATGAGGAATTTCAGGAGCAAACAGTTAGAAGGCAAGGGATATTTTGTGCACGTATGTATCACTTCAAATTTACAATACTCAGGTTCATTGCAAACATTATGTATCATATATATGAGAAAAAGAAGGCAAGGGGGCTTCTCTAATAGTTAGCTTGAACCAAGCAATGGGGTTGGTGAGAAGAGACTTTGTGAGCTCTAACTGGGGCTGTCCATACTGTCTGCCCACCTTGTGGGCTGATTGGATGCTGGCAGGGAAAGGTAAGATGCAGCCCCATCTCAGGGCTTAGGAAAGGAGTGCTTTTAAGCCTCTATCAAAACCTGGTGCCCTGTGTTCTTCCCCACTTAAGTTAGTGGCATAAACCATTAACAGCAGAGAGTAAGAAAAGAGGGTTGATGATTTTAAAAAGGAAAATGATAAAGTCAACAATAGAGGAGTAGCTTAGTAAATTATTACGGCCCAGCAACGAGATAGCATCTGAGACTAATTTCCAAAATGGTCATTAAGGACATGAATGCAAAACATGGAACATGTTTGATAACTATTGTATGAAAAGGTAAATTACATTATTGGTATGAAAACCGTAATTGCCGCTGCAGAAAACTTAAAAGGCATACAGAGAATGGTTGGGGAGGAACACGGGCCAACCTAGAAACAGCTGTGTTCGGGAGCGGGCCTAGGGCTGGCTTTGCTGCTTTGCCTTCTTGGAGGGTCTTCTTATACCGTGGGTACATGATTAAGTCCCAGGGGGAAAGAAAGACCGGCAGTAGAGGTGGAGAAGAAGGTGCATCAGAGAAGTGACATAGAAGCCTGCCCCCACAACAATGTGCATCTGTGTGCACATGAACTAACAACCAGAACGTGGCTGCAACATACCAGATTCTAGTGGCGTTTCCATCCTCATTTTTTATGCATCTGGCTTGGGCTATCTCGGTAGGGTTGGTTAATAGCCACTTATATGTCCCTTTGTATTTAGACGGTGTTTCATCAGCTTTGCACTTCCCTGGCTCTACAGAGAAAATATATGCACATTTTCAAGGGCAAAAGGCACTTAAAAGTATCATGAACATCCATTACGACCCATCATTATCACCCTGCACACAAACATCAGCAAATAAAAGCAGAAACTATTTCCAACAGGCCATTTGAACCAGGCTTCACTGGAAATAGCTTTAAATGGAGGCTTTTTGTTTAAATCAGCCACGTACTGTAGCCACAAAGTTTAGTTCTTTTTATTAAAACCACCAGCTGACAACACAGGTTTTTGTCTGTTTTTTTTTTTTTTTAATGGTATATGGTCACTGGGGAAAAGTTCCAGCCACACAAAAGGGGTGTTAGAAAACATCAGAGACCTCCACCTGCCAGGTACTCTTCTTCCACAGTACCCTTTGGAATCACTTTGATCCGCAAACACAGCAGATTATAGATCCACTTCTCTGCCTGGATGATTACCTCCTTAAGAGACTCCGGGGTACATGTGGGTTTAGTAAGCTCAGTGAACCTGCCATGACCAACATAGACAATGAACCTCTATTTCTGATGGTGCTGAGGGACTGGATTAAATCCCCCATAGGGAGCTGCTGGAGTAAGATTTTGTTCCAGGGTGTTGTCACATTACAGAAAATGGGCTCTGGGCTATGTCATAAGTTCCCAGTGTTGGCTGAGCACCCAAGGAGATATTGACTGTGATTCTGAGAATCTTGCCCTTGGGTGCCGCCAAAGCAGCCTGAGAAATGGACCAGCCATCCCAGCATCCCTTATGAGTAAGGACAAGAGGTTCCTTTGTCTCTCAGGACGCATTCAGTGATGTCATTTCTACGGTGGCCTCTGCCTGCGGCTGCCACACTATTCGACCTTCACTCCACTCTCACCCTTCTGCAATTCCAGCCTGCCCTCTGCACTTAATTAGCTTGCTGCCAAGGCCTGTGTGTTCTCGTGGCTGTTCCTGTTGTTTAGGCTTACTCGAAGTGTTTACCGCTGTCCACAGAGGAAAAAGAACAAAGCTGACAGCAATGGGCAGAAGGTGGAGTGGTCTAGTAGCCTTTCTCTTTTACTATTCAAGCTTTCTTAATCAGAAAAATATCTGGGACAGTTCCAGATCACTTGCCAAGATAAATAGGATGGCTATGTCAATCAATAAATTAGCTATTGGGTATCTATTATGGGTAATAAGGAAGCTCTGGGTCTCTAGGTATTTATTCAAGAGGGACAATCAATTCAGTCTGTGGAAGCCCTGGGCTCCATTACTAGCCAATATGCGCATCTGACCAACAGACTCTTGCACACTCTCAGATACTCTTTTTTTTTTTTTAATAATAGATAACTCTTAAAGATAGAAAAAGTATCAGGATCAAGTAGTAACTGAAAATGTGGAAAGCAGCATAAAGCCAACTTCTCTCTGAACTTAAGATACCTTTCTATAAACACATTATGAGTTTTTAAATGAAGTTCCTACAAAAATACCCCCCTGGGACAATTACCTAGCTTTTTCACTACCACATGGTCAGACATTACTAATAACGTCAACTGATCTTGTGTGAATTTTCCATGCTTGAAGTTGCCGTGTATTTTATTTCTGATCCTGCTGATCAATTCCACAGGTGGTAGAGGAGAGATGGCCTTCATGATGACCTGAGAAACACAGCTAAAAAAAGTATAGTAAAAAAGAAAATGTTGCAGAGTTGTCAACAGATGCAACTTGGCCTGCAGTGCTGAAATTCTGTATATTTGTCTTAATCCATAAATGTTAAGCATTTATGCTACTGAGAGACAAATCTTAAGAAATTATGGAAAAAGGCTTATTTAAATCTTCTGATGAATTTTCTTGTATCCAAAATGGACAGATCAACACTAAAAGACTGGTCAGCAACAATTGTATTATGTTGAATTGGCTAGCCATGAGATTTCTGTAATAATGAATAGAGAAGATGGGAGTACTTGGAATTTATTATTTCAGAGAAAAATCTTTCATTTTTCTGGTTTCCAATTTACCTATCATTACTGCAACAAGGCAAGTAGACACATGCCCAGTTAGTCTACAAAGATGTGTTCTGCCGAAGGCTTATTTCTACAACGATGCTAATGATGATAATGACAGCTAACATTCGTGGAGCTCTTGCTCCCAATATTTTCATTCATTTTATCCTCATGACAATTTATAAGGTACTGCTCTTACTATCCCCATTCTACATAAGAGGGAACTGAGCTTTAGGGAGATGATGTTTCCCTCAGTCACAAAGACCCCCACCCTTTTATGTCACTAAAAGATATATTATTAAAGAATGGGGCTGTCATTGACCTCAATATATTGACCTCTGTAGGAGGTCCTTAAACATCTTAAATTCCTCTGATTATTAGGAAGTTCCTCTCAGATTAACAAATCTACCTGTGTCTTTTCTTTTTGTCCATGTGTGTTTGTATATACAGCTTTTGGAAGAACACACATATTGAGTTTCAAACCAGCTGTTGAAACTTAGATGTACTTCTCCTTACTCAGAACATCTATGTCCAGTTTAAACACTGCCTCCCTCTCCCCTGCCCTATATGTGGTGAGGTCCCTGCTCATCCTTACTCATTTCATTTGGAGCCTCTCTCTTCTCAGCTTCCACATTTTGAATCTAAAGGCAACACTTCCCTGTTTAAACCTCTCCTCTTACAACAACAGACTCATGAGCGTTCTTTCATCATATCTCCTTCAAGGCATGCACCGAGTAGATCAACAATATATCCATTGTTCCAGACTGAGTTGGACCACATATTAGAACAAGACCAAAGATGCAAACCATATTGGTTTTGTTTGCAATTTTCCTGCTCGGTATTTCATGGACTTCATTGACCACAGCAAACATTTTATTCCCCTGCCCCCAAATTATAACCACTTGGAACCCCATTTTCTCTTCACTACAAAGAAGCAATAGGCAGGCTTCTGAGCTGTGTCGTGATCAACAGAAACAACTTCCTTCATGAAGGCAAGAGCCTAATTATAGCATCTGTAAGATAACCACCAAGTACTTTGATCTCGTTCTGACAACTCTGACCAACAGGCTGCACGTACTGAATTAAATGGAAGGAAACCAGAACTAAATGTACCCGCTGTGAATAACCTCAGTTCCTACCTGTATGGTACATGGGAAATTGTAGCCATTCCTTGCCCTTCTGTCTGTTCCAACTGATGCAAAAGAAAAACACATAGTCACTGAAATCTTTAAACAAATGCCAAATTTGAGTACAGAGCTTTTTGTTAACAGAAATAACCATAATTATGCTTTACATTTATGTAACCCATTGCCATCTTCAAAACATCCTCAAAAATATCAATACCTTTAGTCCTCACACCAAGCCTGTAGGACAGGCAATTACAAGGATTACTACCCTTCTTTCTAGGTGACTAAAAGGAAGTCTCAAGGAAGTTAAATGATCTTCCCAGTATCTTATAGCTGATGAGTTACAGAAATGGGAGCAGAAAACCTTCTGAATATGGATGTTAACATGGCGGTGGCAATAACAAAAATATTGAAATGTCCTGAGCCCTATGCTTAATGAAAATTATCTCATTTGATCCTTCAAACAGTTGTCATTTTACAGATGATGTTAAGTGAACTTAGACCTACCAGGAAGTAGAAGAGAAGGGATTCCAGCCCAGGCTGATTGACCATATTACCACCACAAAGGTTTTAGGCCTACTATTTGAGAGAAATGTTATCTATCAAGTGTTACATTTATAAATTCTGACAGCTACTTACAGAATGCATCTTAAATAATGGCATATAACTTGAAATGCACTGTAGGTTTGATTATATTTTGTATAACCAAAATATTTATCTCCTATTGGAATACCTTGAAAGCTGTGAGCTTTCTAATCATTTTAGAGTGTACCACTATAAAGCTTTAAAGGGCTAGAATAAGTACTAAAATTTAGGACAAGGATGATGAGAGATACTTTGTCATTCTCTGACTTCAAATTTATACAGGGTGTAGATTTAGAATTTTTTTGTGAATGCCAGTCTTGCAAACAATTTTATCACTGTTGTAAGATCCAGGCTTGTTTGCAAGATGTCTACAATCAAAAAATTCCACTGACATTCACAATCCCCAAGTCATTCTACACTCCTTGAGCCCACAAACAATGCAAAAAAAAAAAAAAAACAAGGAACGTTCACAAAAGTAGGGCATGATTTTCTTGATGGGTTCTAGTGCCCATACCAAAGGATGTCATGTAATTTGACTCTCCGTTGTCACTGGTGAACCTTGCCTGATAATGCATACTTGAGTAGAATTATCTACACATAGCTAATCAGGTTCAGAGTGGGTCACAAATAGATTCATTTTGACAAATTACTTACAATATGTCGGTACAGGGCCAATTCTTCTTTAGTCATGTCTCTGTATCAAAAGTATCACAAATTATAGAAAAATAAAATGTAGTACCAAATATACAGAACATGAGATCAAGTTGAAGATAACTCTGAGGCAGAACATAATATCCCCCAAGCTTGGGATTCAAATAGGGCTAGTGCTTCCAGTGAGCTCTTGAAATAAGTTCCGTCATTATTTGCACACCAAAGTGGTGGTATGTCTTTGATTGA
Source organism: Ctenodactylus gundi (assembly GCA_004027205.1). NCBI lineage: Eukaryota > Metazoa > Chordata > Mammalia > Rodentia > Ctenodactylidae > Ctenodactylus > Ctenodactylus gundi. The sequence goes on from PVKB01002478.1 coordinate 175,040, forward strand.
GCAATTTTCTTTCTAGGAATCTATCTCATGATGATACCAGCAAGGTTGGATAAAGTTTATATACAAGGGTAGAAATTACTCAAATTTCCGGAATTCGATAATTGAATAAATATGACATGTCATGCCCACTCAAAAGAATCGTATGCACTTATTAAAATGAATAAGCTGGACTTGTATGGAGTGGCCTAAACGATGTGCATGACACAGTATAAAGCAAAATGAGAAAGTTATTTTTAAAATTATATGGAGTAGGATCCCATTCTCTTAGTAAATGAAAAAATCTAGGGAACTGTATAAGATAAGCTGCTCATAAAATTTATTTTCATTTTTGTTCTGTGGTTCTGGACATTGAACCCAGGACTGCATGTCTGCTAGACAAGGACACAGCAGCTGAGCCCTTGCAGGAGTTCTTGAAGAGGTAGAGAAAGGCGCATCTTCTGAGATTTTCCCACTAACATCATATATTTCCACAAAACTCTAAGAATTTTACAATGGTCACTTTTTTTGGCCTAAGGAAAAACAATGAACACTTTTTAAAAGAATATTGCACACCTCAAAAATCTCAACTTCTCTTTTCGTGTCATAGGCGGAATGCTTGTTTCTACCCAAAATTCATATGTTATAGTCTAATCCCCTATGAGATGGTAGTAGAAGATGTGACCTTTGAGACATAATTAGGCCATAAGGGTGATGCTTTCATGAATGGGTTTAGTGCCCTTATTTCTAAGCAGAGAGACCTGAGCTTCCTCTGTCTTTATCCTTCGTCATAATAGGACAGAAATAGAGTAAGAGCTGCACCAAGATGTGACTATGCTGACTCCCCAACCTCTAGAACTCTGATATAAGTCAACTGGCCTATACGATTTTTGTTATAGTAGCCCACGCTGAGCAAGATAATAAAACATTATGAAAAAAGAACTTGGCTTATTGCAAAGCAGAAGGAGACACACACACACACACACACACACACACACACACACAGAGAGAGAGAGAGAGAGAGAGAGAGAGAGAGAGAGAGAGAGAGAGAGAATCACTGAAGAAAACAGCCAGTCCTATTTAGTGTTGTGGTTTAAATATGGTTCACCTCTACCAAAGCTCATGTTAAAGCTTGGTCCCCTATGTGGCAATACTGTATGTTAGAGCCTAGTAAAAAGCCCTTGGTTTGTAGGGGCAGAAACATCACGAGTGAATGAACAACTTTCTCAAGTGAGTGAGTTCTTACCTTTGTGGGGTTATATTCATGACCCTGAGACTGGATTGCTATAAATTGAGACCAGCTCACACGTTTTGCTTCTTTTGCACACACCTGCTTGCCCTCCCCCTCCCACTATGACCTGAAACAGGACCAGGCCTTCGTCACCAGATGCCATTGTCCAGTCTTGGGCTTCCCATTCTCCAGAAACATAAGCCTAAGCAAGCATTTTTTTCTTTATAAATTACTCTGGCCCAAGCACTCTGTTACAGCAACAGAAAATACATGAGAACATTTAATGCCTTAAAAATCGACTGACTATGGCTTAACAACACCATGCCTATGTGTCTGGATGTCTTTTTTCAGTTTTTAATTTTTTAAATTTTTTCCCATTTTATTGATATGTGTAAGCACAAATTTTAAGGTTTACAATGAAGCTGAGCGTTTTGTGCACACACGTATCTTGTCAAGGTGACAAGGACTTTCCCACTCTCCTTTTGTCCCTCCCCCTAAAAAAATTTAGCCAAGTCACAGGCTACAAAATTAACACTAAAAAATCAACAGCTTTTCTCTACACTAACAGTGAACTTACTGAGCAAGAACTCAGAAGAACAATTCCATCCTCAAAAGCTCAGCAAAAAATTAAATACCTAGGAGTATACCTAACCAAGGAAGTGGATGTCTTTTTAACATTGAACTAGCGTTTATGCAGGGAAAGAGCAGAGGAACTATTTTTCGGTGACCAATTGCTTTTTCCATGATTTCCTTGATGATGCTCAGTGCTTGTTCATTTTACTGAACTCGATCCAAAATGTGTGTCCCAAGAAAGACTTGGGATAGGTGACAGCTTCATTTTAAATATTCCAGGTTCCCTTTGAAATTTCCAATTCCCAAAAGTGTGTCTTTCAAAAAATTTTAAAAAACATGAATCCCTCACACATTGGGCATTTCTAGTATTTCATCCTTATAAGTTATTTATTTAATATGGCATACAAGAAATTGAACTCAGTGCCTTCACACTGAGCTACATCTGCAACCCCTTTTCCCTTTTTTATTTTGAGACAGAGTTCCACTAAATCATTAAGTTGCACAGGCTGATCTCTAACTTGCAGTGTTTCTGTCTCAGCCTCCTAGGATAAAAGGATTAGAGGACATGCACCTCCAGGTCCAGCTAGCTCATGATGGTTTGATATTTTTAAGTCACTGAATCATAGAATTTTAGAGTTGAAAAGAGCACTAGCAGTAGCTCAGTCCCATTTCACTGCTTCCTCTACGTTTGTGGAGTATTTTTCTCTCATTGGCTTTATGCCCTAGAGTAATAAGATAAAATTTTTCCTCATTCCAAATAAAACTTTTGCTTATGAGGAAGATATAACTACAAATGTGGCAGCCCCTAAATTCCAGGTAAAAACAAAGAAAATTCTCTGTGGATAGGAACAGATCCAGAATGCCCTCAAATTGCCCTTTATCCCCCAAAAGTGATCATTCACATACCTGTGTTTAATTTGGACGGCCAGATTGGCAAGAGAAAACTCACTGCCATGAAATATAGAATTCAACTGTAAAAGACAAAAAGCAAAAGAAAGTGAGTTCGCGTGTTTTCACTCTTCTCTTTTAACCCAGCACAGTCACCTGAGACAACGTGGTCACTGAGCTGCATTGACTATTTCAGCTGGCTCAACATTTCTATCTTCTTCACTCTGTTTTCCAATTTACGCTTTACCTCCTGTTATAAGGCTGAGCTATTCTCCCCTTACAAACTCAAATATCGAAGCCTTAATACACAATCTGATAGTATTTGGAGATACGATCATTAGGGAGACAGTTAATGAGGTCATAAAGGTGGGTCCTAAGCCAATCCAGTGGGTCTTCTTGTAAGAAGAAAGAGACCATAGATACAGGTGCGCAGAGAAAACACCACATGAGCGCACAGTAAGAAGGCAGCCCTGAGCAAGCCAAGGACAGAGAGCTTGCCAGGACCCCAAGCCTGCCAGCACCTGGAACTTCTAGCCTCTAGAACTGCTGTTAAGCCACCCAGTCTGTGATATCTTTTTCAAGGCTTCTGAGCACACATACATGCTGATGGGGAAAGGAAAAGCCATTGTGGTCATTTCCTGCTAGATGGAAATTGCAAGCTGGTTCGTCTATCTGGGAGGCCATTTAGTGATACATTTCTTTTTCTGTGTTGCTTTTTTAATTGAGGTGAAATTGACATAATAGACAATTAATATTTTAAGGTATAAATTTTAGTGGTATTTAGTGTGTTTGCAGTGCTGTAAAGTTACCATAGTTTCAAAGCTTTCTCATAACCCCATGAAGACCCTGTTCCTATCAAGTAACTACTCCCCATCCCACTTCCACTCCCTAAGGACCGCTTATCTGCTGTCTGTTTCTTCCGCTCTACCTACCTATCCTATGTTGCATAGGAAGAACAATATGAGACCTTTGAGTCTGGCTTCTTTTACCTAGCAGAACATTTAGAGATTCAAAATGAAAAATGTTCATGAACTTTGAGCCAGTAATTCCAATTCTAGTATCCTATAGAAATACTTAAGTGCCCAAAATTTATTGCAAGGGCATTGTTTTCAAGCATTTGTTTTAAAAACAGTGAAAAAATAGAAACCCAACAAATGTCTACCAGTGGACATCTGGATTTGAAAAGAATCAAAACACTGTGGTACAGGCATATGGTGAAATCCTATGTAGCTGTTAAATTTCTGAGGTAGATATATATTTACTTCTGTGAATATTCACACTCACCACTGTGAAATTTAAAGATTCATGCTTAAGATCTGAGGATGCATCTCAGTAGTACAGCACTTGCAGAGATTTACAAAGTCCTGAGGTGAATCCCCAGCACCCCAACCCCAAAAGATACTATTTTTAGATGTCAATGTCTGAATTCTTAGAGAGTATCTATTACTCTTATTATGAGAAAATATAGGCTCAAATAAAACATTTATTGACTTGGAGAGAGAACTTAAAATGCAGAAAATAAAGACACTTAAATACAATGCCATAGGCCCTGCTATCACAGCTCTCCTATTTTTTCCAAACAGAAAACACTGGCAGACTCAGAATTTATGCTAGGGGAGGGAAGTGTATAGGCATAAACAAATGAAATAATAAGATTTCCTAAAATTTTTCTGCACTGGCTTTGTAAAGATTGCAAAGATCCTCACAGTGTTATAGAGTAGATAGATTTATAATGAAAAACTCAAAACAAACTATGCATAACATGGATTACCTGGTAGGAAAAAGTAAAGTCTGTTCTTAATATCCGTCACATATATTTATATAAACCATAAATATCCAAAAGAATATTTTACCCAATTTTTCACAAATTCATTTATAACACTGGTAAAAGGACCCCCCGACTCTTCATCAAAGACTAAGAAGTTCATTTCAATATTGTAGAAGGAAACTGTAATAAAAAATAAACAGATTAATTCTATTCATTTAGTTCAAAATTTTGACTTCAATAAATTCAGCCAAAATTACTCTTCACCGTAAGGCAAATAAAATAATGATTTCTCAATTTATCTTTGTTTAATGACTTCTCCTTAATCCTAGTTTAATTTAACTCCAACATCAAGAATCAACACTTTTGGGCTGTATATCTCAAAGTAAAACCATCTCATCTCATCTTGATTTAATTATGTGGGCATTTTTTAAAAAATTTTACATTTGATGGATGGACACCATATCACCCTAAATTCTCCACTTTCATCGTCCACATTGCCAGTCCCTTCAGTGGCCAACCTGAACATTATCTCATGAGATCATGTGTCCTGACAAAATAACGAGCTTCTTGTTTTCTCTACACCTTCCTTTTTGCTTCAGGGGTTTCCCCTTTGTGTTCTTCTTGCTTATATGCACCCTATCATATTTTTATTTTGGAATTTTTAAAGTTTCGGGAACATTCAAATTGTGAAAAATATGGATGCCAAATACTCCTTGAGTATGCATAAGCATTCCTGGCCAGCTGCATGTAGGAAGAGAAAAAGGCTGAGACCGCTTAAGCAGAAATGCATAAGACTGATTATGACAGAGATGGGTGTGGTGACACTTAACTGTAATCTTAACATTCTGCATGGCTAAGGCAGGATGACTGCAAGTTCAAATCTTGCTTAAGCCAACTTAATGACTTAGTAAGGTCCTGTCTTAAAATATTTAGGAAAAATTAAGAGACTGGGGATGTATCTCAGTAGGAAGGCCTTCATTTCAATGCCCAGTACGACAAAAAAGGTAGGATTAGATATCTTTTGACATTTTCTGGTGTGTGGTAGATTCAGATCTGGGTAAAAGTGATATCCCAGATTAACACAGGCTTACATCCCAGAGTCCGAATCAGGACAATAAAAATTGAACAGGTGAAAAGAAGGCTTAGAAATGTTTCACAGAGTAAAAACGATACAAGAAATATATTTCAATAAAAGCAAGAAATATGACCAGAGAATTCCAGATTTGGACAAGGTACCTACCCCTATTGTACCTGCTATCTGAAAAAAAAGAGAAATATTTGCCCCTTTATCATTTTCTGCCTTCCAAGAACTGACCACTTTGGAGAACATATGTCATATTATTCATGCATTCTGCACACATAAAAGAATAGTACCTAGAGACTCAACAGCAATTGAGGAAGTAAATGGTTCCGCAGCTAGAAGGGAAGATGTGGAGTCCAGCCAGGCCATCCCAAAAGAGGAAGAGATGACTGAAGACACAATAGCTGTAGAAGGATGTGTCGCCACAGTGGTTATGAATGGAAATGAGGTTCTGGGAGAGGATGCCGTTGGGGTTGTATTTATAAGGGACTCTGGTGTGGGATTAGGATGAGTTACAGTGGGGGAAGCTGATGCAGCTGAGATTCTACTCCACGCTGATGTTTTCGTAGGACTAGGCAGAAACGTGGAACCAATAGATAGAGTGTGGTCAGTTGTAGAAGATGATATACTCATTCCACTGAAGACTGGAGGTTGAGGCACAGTCCTGGAGTTGCTGGGCACAGTGGTTCTGGAGGATACTTTGGGGGCTGTGGAAATGTATAAGCTGTTACCAGTGATTTTTGTAGGCATGGGGAGAGAAGTTGGGGAACCACTAGTACTACTTTCCAGTGTAGGTTTAGGAGAGATTCTGGTGAGAACGGTGCTTCTAGTAGCAAGTGGTCGCATTGTAGAGTTAGTGAGTATATACGTTGGTATCATGTCAGAAGTCAGAAATGTGGATTTTGACACTTCTACTGTAGAAGAAGTTGTAACATGAGGAACATTAGATACAGTTGCTAAGGGTGAACCTGAAGGAAGACCAGAGAAAACCCAAGTCAGCATAGGTGAAGTGCCAGAAGGATTTAATGGGAGTGTAGTCCTAGGCCTTGCAGATGTGGTTGTTTTCTCAAGTGTGTGTTTAATGTCTGCCCAAGAAGTAGGGGTAGCTCTTAAAGATGTTGATAATGAAGGGCTCTCAGAAAGCCTGAAGGTAGGAAAACCTCCTGAGGTGAGAATTGATGATGTTGCCATAGAATCTCTAGGGACTAGACTAGTCTGAGTGGCTACAGTTGTTGGCAAAGACTCGAGAAAAAGGTGTAGGGTCTCTGCCTCCATCTTAATGGGTGTAGGTGTATGAGTACTGGTAGAAAGTGGAAACTTAGGATCTTCAGATTTGGGTGTATTCCAGGAAATCATATGTAGGGACTGGGTGTTACTGGATGTAATTCTTGTTCCCAGACCTGGAACTCCAATCACTTGGGATATAGGAGAAACCTCCGGAGTTGAGAGTTTGGTTTCAATACCATAAGGTGAATAAAGAGGTGATGTCAACGAAGACATAGCTTCACTGGATGGTGTCCCTGGAGAAGGGTTTAAAGCAGGAGGAGTTGCAAATGTGGTACGTTCTGCTAGTTCAGCTGTTAAGGAAGTATTTTTGGACAAGGAAGTCACCTTTCCTATATTAGAGGACAGGTAAGTGGTGGTGGCTTTTATATTTTCAATAGGTTCAATTGTGCTCTTAAGGTTAGTCAAAGACGGGGAAGTATGAATATTCAAAGAAGTAAGATGATTATCTGAAAGAGTAGATGAGAGCACAGTTTCAGAGACACCGGTTTTAGCATTTGTGAGAGTTGTCGCTCTAACACTGTCCACAGTAGAGAGGGAGAGCTTGGCAGTCCCAGGTAATAGGTCCAGAGCCGTAGCTTCATCTCCTGGTAAGGATTGCAGGGTTTCTGACAGTAAGGGCGAAAATGTGGTCTTTGGGATGAAGGAAGTAGCTTCAGTGTTCTTGGAACTGAGTAGAGAAAAGTCAGTGGTGTCTAAAACTGAAGTCGCTGTCTCAGCCATACTCATGGTCGGAATGGTTTTCGTGGATAGAAAAGTTGGTTTTGTTGAAAAGGAAACAGATGGAGGAGGAAGCCGATGTGTCCTGATAGACACTTCTCTCACTTCCACAGTGGAAGCAGAGGGACCCAATGTGCTTTTTGAAGTAATTCCAGTGTATGTCACAGGTGTGACATCCAATGTAGATGATCGAGTGGTCGTAGTATTCATAGGGGGAACTGAAGACAATAAAGCAGAGAAGGACCCAACTGTTGTGGAAGTGTCAGGAGAAACTGCTGCAGGTGAGAAAATAGAGTCATTAACTGGCAATGAGGCCGTCTCAGGCATGGGCCTGGAAGTGGCCATTGAAGGGCTTTTCCAACAGCCTGGGTGTGCTGTTTCAGAAGACTCAGTTCTTAGTATCGCGGGAGTGTCAGAAACTTTTTTGGAGATGGAGGCAGTGACATCAACTGGCAGCGACATCTGGGAAATAGGAATGGACATTGTCACAGAGGCTTTCCTAGGTGTTGTAGATGTATTTGGAACAGAAAGAGCCGGAGTGATCCCATCAGCAGAGCTAGTTGTAAAATTGGCATTAGAAAGTCCAGTTGTCGAAGGAGACAAGGACTTAGGGAAAGTATTTATGTTGTCTGAAGTGAAAGAGGCAACCGAAGTCATCTCGGGTTGAGTCTGAAGTGAAGACAGCTGTGAAAGCCTTGTGTTGATAAGCTCAGAATTTGGCATTCTAGTTGCCCTGGAAGTTGGAGTATCTACAAATGAGGTATCCTGGTGATGTGAGACAGGGTGAGTCACAGAGGAGGAATTTACTATTATTTCCACAGTTTCAAGTGTATCTATTGAAAAAGTACTCGTGCTTTCCTTTTCAGAATACAAAAAAGGGGTTCTTGTCAGAGCTTGTGAAGGGAGAGCTGTTTTCTCGTGGCTTCTGGGTGTTTCTGAAATGTCAACATCTGCTGTACTACTTGAGGCCAAAGTAGGTGTAGCCTGTGAGCTCCTGGAAGTGGGAGATGAAGCTGAATTTCTGTCAGATGAAGTTCCAAGTGGAGTATCTGAAGGTGAATGCGTTTGGTGATGGGAAATTTTTGTGGTCTCAGAAAACCCTGTGTTTGTCATTTTGAAGGATGAGGTATGCTGGGAGTAGGAATTCTTTGATGGAGACATTTTTGTCACCTCCATAGTTTCAGGGGACTTTCCCATGGAGATGGTCACCTGTTGTTTCTCAGAAGATAAAGTCGAACTTCCAGTCACCAGTTGGGTGGAGACTGGTATGTTTACAAGATGTGTGGAAGACTGAGAAACATGGATGTCTACTGAGGTAGTAAGCTTATTGGCAAAACTGTGTGAGGATGTGATCTCCTTAACAACAGAGGACACTGTGGAGTCAGTCGCCAAGCTAACATCTCCACTGCCACTAAAAGTATACGGAAAGCTAAGAGCATAAGTTGAAGTCTCCTCCATTTGTGATACAGGTTGAGTTGTTACTGGTGTAGAGATAGTCGAGATTACATGAGTAGAGGACACAACAGGAACAACGCCAGGAGGAGGTTTTGAGCAGACAGGAGTGTGTGTGGATGGAGTTACTCTGTCAGTCAAGGTGGAAGGAAGAATGGCCTTAGTCTTAGTTACAGGAGTGGGGGCTATCAGTGAAGGGACTAGGGTTTCTGTATGAGAAGAAATTGCCATGGGTGTCACTGTGGCCTCTGAAATGGTATAAACTGAATCTCTTTGGGTAAGCAGGGTATCGCTAGTCATAGAAGCTGTTTGACTCAATGGTGGCACCAATCCTATAGTCCTTGTGGCTGATGACTGAGTTGAGACATCTGAGGGCATAGATGTGGAAAAATCCTTAGCCAGTGTAGAAGGCTTAGACTTGTCAGGCACAATTCTAGAGGGGACAGGAGAGACATTAACTGGTAATGATAACATGTGGGTAACAGGCATAGAGGTTGCTGAGAAGTGAGTGCTTGCAGCCCTTGGAGGCAAAATACTACCAGACAAGGCCATAACTGCCCTGTCTGTAGAGTGTTCTGATGTCCTTGAGGTAGAAGTGTACCGAGGTTCAGAGAATGCTGGTGTACTCTCGGGAGTGGGAGATAGAGCTGAATCCTCCTCGGGTGTACCCAAAGTCCAATGTACTGTGTAGGTGTGGGTTGAATTAAAGATTTCTGCAGTTCCACTGGATTCATGCTTACGTGTAGTTTTCATCGATTTTGTTGAAAGCCAACTCCCTTCCACCTCAGCAGTTGCAGTTTCGTTATCTAATAGGGTAGTCAGTTTTTCTACATCAGAATCCGTCACTGTTTGTGCTGATTCATCTGTCACTTCCAGCACTGTTGAAAACAGAGAAACCTCAGCTACTGCTGCTATGGTTGATTTTCCCTTAAGATGATGAGAAGTTGTTTCTTCCTTTGTCACTGTAGCGTTGAATCTTTCTGTTGTTGCAGACTTTGGTGCAGAGGTTGCAGTATCACCAAAGGTACTTGTACCATCTTTTTCTGTTTGTGTGGTCTCTGAAGTGCTTTCTTCAGTAGAAAAATTCAGTTTAATGGCATCAAGGGTAGATACTCTGTCTATCGGTGGAACAACTGTCTCCCCTGGTGTTGAAGGAAGTTCATTTGCAGCCACTGAGGACATCGGGATAGTTTTTAGTAAGGTGGTGAGTTTAAACTCAGGATGATTGCTTACAGATGTGGTGGAGAAATTAGCAAAGCATGGAGATGTCAACTTAGATAGAGTTATTTGGCTGGTTGTAGTACCAGCAGCACTAGTGGTAGCCTTGCTCTCTATGGATGCTTCCAGTGGCGTGATCAGATTAGTAGTTGTGGATGAATGTTCTGGATCAGTAGGATCCCCATGGAGTACTGATGTGAAATTTTCATTAGGCACAAATGTAAGTATGGTGGTTGTATTCACAGATGTTAGCAGAGTTTGGCCAGGCCTAGAAGTCCAAGTGGTGTCATCGGTTGAGAACCAATGGGCAGTTTCATCAGTTATAGATGTGGAACCTGATTCAAATGCCTCAGATGTGGAGGCTGATTCAGTGGAAATCAAAGGAAACATGTAGTCACCATCTGCGAGTGTATTCTGGGTATCCACTGGCCCTATGATTGTGGGAGAGAGCATAGTTTCAGTCACTGTAGGTGCAAGTGTGATTCCAGGAGTCAAGGTGGTATATATTCTCTCAGTATCAATGACTGTCTGTATACTCTGAGCTCCAGTAATTGGAGTGAATGTCTCGGGAAAAGAAACCATCGAAGAGGTCTCTTCTGGCATGAAGGTATATTTGATATCCTCCATGTGGGGGGAAGAGGCATCTTGTAAGTTTTTAGATGTCAGTTTTGTTTCTTCTGTTTGTAGGGCAGGTAAAGTCTCAATAGGCGTCATTGAATGAGCAGTAAATGTTATTTCCATGTCAGTAGTTGCCAATGCAGATGTCGTCTGATTTCTAGGAAATAGAGAATCTGTTTGAGCAGCTGTGGAGGAAAGCAGACATTCAGAAGTGAATGCTGATGTAGTCCCAATACCAATACTTTCAGCTGAGGCTCCTTCTACTATGGACCAAGGTACAGTTTCAGCAGCTGTAGACACAAGAAACTCCTGTCCAGATGTGGATATAGGGAATGCTGCAGTATCAGTGAGTTTGTGTTTGGGCCAAGATGTTGTAGACATGGATGTTGACTCGGTAGTTGACAATGAAGATGTTGTCTTCATACTAGTTGACTGAGACTCCACTACTGAAGTTTGGGGTGCAACTGAATCCTTAATGAATCCAGGCATAGAAAGAAAATCAGTAGTTGTAGCTGGATGGAAGGTCTCAGTAGCCATGGCTTCCATTTTTGTTGTCCTTGTGCTTTCTGGAGACAGAGATTTAGTTACTTTCATGGAATCTGTGGCATTGTGTACGGATATATTCTGGGTAGAGAGGTTAATGGCTCCTGAAGTAGATAAAAATCCTGTTGCCGAAGGAGCTGCCCCACCTACAGATGTCCCAAAAAGCTTTGTTTCTGAAGGTGGAGATACTGTACTGGCATATGATATGGCTGCGAATACAGGCATACTTTCAGACATCAGAGCAGTGGTCTGTGCAGTCTTCTGGGGTTTTAGTCCAGTGGCTTGAGAAGGCGTTGATTCTATTTGTTGTGAAACAGTTGTGCTCATTTCCTGAATTGTCATATTTTCAGAAACAACTGAAAAATCAGAAAGCATGTGTTAATTTGGATTCAGCCTTAGAAATTGCAGACAATTTTTAAGAAAAAGCTCTATAATTTCTTTTCATTTTTAAGAAAGATAAGTATCATAGATACAATCAAGTGACTTGATTACTTTTTTCGGATGATTTCTACTTTTTAAAAACTCTACATGGTTCTCATTATACTCTGGATAAGTATCAAATAGGAGGCTGTCTGTTCCATAGTATCACCATAAAAGACATATACACTCCCCAAAGAAGGACACACGCTAGAATAGTCCATCGATTAAGTAGATTAGCTTTGGGAAAGTGACCAAGTCCTTGGCAGACACAGCTATCAAAACTCAAGAAGAAATAGATAACTTGATTAGTTCTGTACCTATAAAATAAATTGAATTGCATAGTTTAAAATCTTTCAAAAAAAGATTAACTTCAGATTGAAACAGATGTAGTTTCAGTCTTGGCTCCACCACCTGATTATTATATAACCTTGGACAGTTCCTTAGGCTCTCTGCTCCACTATCCTCTTCTTACTACTATAACATAAGGATTATAATTGCTGTGAGAGTTAAGTAAATTAAAATGTATGAGACATTTAGCAGAGTACCTAGCACAGAGCAGCTGCTCAAAAAATAATTTGACCTCTTACAGCTCAAACTTTTATCATTCATATAAACATTGTAATTTGAAAATGTTTTTATCTAGAACTTTGAGATTAAGATATCTTAAACATCACTATATGTGTGTATAATGCATAATATATATTGATTGATAACTATATATTTACCAATAAGGTACACATGTGTTTGCTCTAAATGTGCAGTATGTACATTATAAACACACACACACACACACACACACACACACACACACAAATAGAAATGTCAAAAGGATGGGATAAAAATAAATATAAATAGAAGTCATAATATTTCTTTCTGCACTCTAGCATATTGTGTGGACATGAGACTGTGACCCTGGTCTGAAGGTCACCAGAGCCTTGCTTATGTCTGCCTTCAAATCAATTAATCCTAACAAGTATTGTGAATATAATTCTGAGTCCATAGGAAATGCATAGACTGATAGGATGATTCTGTTCCTCAAAGAACACATACTTTTAATGGAAAAAAGTTTTTATATTACTGGTATATGTTTAAATAAAAGGTAAAATATTTTGAAAGGAAATGAAGCTTGTGATACAGTGGACGACAGAACATAATCAGGCTCCCAGTGTCTTCAAGGGGCAATGGAGATCAGGGCAGTGACAGAGCAAAGCTGCCTCCAACTACTGAGGAGGCTTCCTCTCAGGAGATGCACATCTTCTAGAAGTGATGGTGTTTGAGTAGAGAAGACAAGGACACAGGCAGTTAACATGGTAGCAGTGAAGGATTCACCTGGAGTGGGCGAGGGGGTGTTGAACAGTTGTGAGGAAAGATAACACACTAAGGTGTGACCTGTAAGGGGAAGGTGAGGAGAGAGATCAGAGACGGTAACACAGCTGCTCTCACGGATTGAGTGCTTACTCGGAGCCACATGCAGTTCTGCATGCTACCCCATCCAACCCACCTGCCCACTTTATGTGGTGAATGGTACCATTACCCCATCGTAGAGATAAGGAATGGAGGCCCAGAAACTTCACAAAAATTGCATAAGTTCTCACTTGGAATTCCCACCAAGATTCATCATCTGTGCTCTAAACCACCGCCCCATTTGGGAGGATGCAGATTCTTGAGCAAGGGAAATGAGTTGATAAAAGGAGTCCTTATGGTAAATAAATTTCCTGGCACTGTACAGAATGGGTAGCAATGGAAGGAAACTGACAACAAAGTGAGTTCAGGAGGCTGGTAGGTTCCTCGTCCGTCCTCCTCCACCAACTCTCTCTGACCATCTCCTCCGTACCTGAGCTTGAGCAATCAAGCACAGCTGGACAGTCGCACAAAAGGATAAATTAGTGTTTCTATAAATTCATGATCACCAACCTCAAATAAGCCTTTCACTCTGCCCAGGCACCCCACTACTTTTCTCTCATCAATTTGTACTCCTACTCTGCAATAACTCTTTCAAACTTTCCCCATTCTCAAAAGCCACCCCCACATGTTCATGGGGGTAATCATGCCTCCTACATCAAAGGAAAAAGTAATTGAAATCATCAGACAGAAACTCAACTCCTGTCACTTTCCTGCCCTTTCGGAAACTTGACACTATTAGTTATCACCTCCTTTCTCTAATGAGCTTTTTCCTCCTGATTGAAAACATATTCCAGTCTCTCACAATTAAAAAAAAAAAATCAAGCCTCCACAGCCTCTGCAGGTATTATCCTGTCTCCTTCTACTTACAACCAAATTCTTCCAGGGAAGTTTTGTACTTGCTGTCCCCACTTCTCTGGCCTCTGCTCCTGTCTTTCCTTTGCAGATTCATCCTTTTGTACCTGTCCAAGACTTTGGCCTGGCTTCTCTTCCCTTCTCCACACCTAAGATTTCAACTTCTGCCATGTCCAGATGAATCTCATCTCTTAGCCCTTCAAACTCAACATGTCCCGACTTCAACTCAGTACCTTCCCACCGAGCTGGGCCTTATCCTGTCATTCTTTTACTGAATGGTGCCACCATACATTCAATAATCCAAAACCTTCTGTCTCTCCCATTCTTCTACTCAACTGCTTAAGTAACCCATAATCTTATCCAGTGGTGCTTATATCCTGAATATCTCTCAACTTCAGACTATACTTTCAAGGTTCATTCCCATAGTTCGTTACTAAATATCTCTTGGCTTTGTCTATTTCTCTCTCTCTCTCTCTCTCTCTCTCTCTCTCTCTCTCTCTCTCTCTCTCTCTCCATCACTTATCAGCCTCACCAAGCCACCTTCATCTCTCACTAGCACTAGCCTCCAACTGAACTCTCTCTCACGACTCTCTCCAATCTTCTGTCCCATTACATAACTAGATTGAGCTTTATGAAATGCAAATCTAACCACAGAGAGAGAGAGAGACAGAGCTCCCTTTAAAGGCTTTTCATTATCCATAGGATAAAAAGAAGGTTCTGGCTAGAGCCACAAAGCTAAGCGCGACATGATCTTAACTGGGCCTCCAATGTCGCTTTGTGCTAAGCCCCTCCCGTGTCCTCTGAGCCCCACCTCACAGCTCTTTACAGGCCTCCAATACTTGGCATGCTGACTCCACCCCCCCCCCAGATCATCACATGTGCTGTTGCCACAACTGAGAATGTTTTTCCCACCTTTCTTCATTTGATTAACTTCTACTTATCCTTCAGATGAATCATGCATCGCTTCCTTAGGGAAGCCAACCTACCCTGACTTCATAACTAGCTCAAATGAATTTATTTGAGATCACGTTGACATCTCACACATTTCCTTCATAGCAGTTGCCACAGCAGCAGCTTTGTAGATGCTTTTGAGTACCTATTAATGTCTGCCTCCTCCCTGACCCACACAGTCAAGGATGCTATCTTTTGATGCGCAGCACAGAATCCTCAGTCTCCAACATGAGGCCTGCCACAGGGTAGGTGTTCACACTCACCAGGCAAGTGGAAGTGCTGAGAGCATGAAACGAGGTGACAGCTGGTGAGTGCTCTAACCCTACAGCTGCTGGAAATGAAGAATGAACACGGTATGGTGGCAAAGAGGTTTCAGAGATGAAAAAGAGACATCTCAGGGAACTCAAATTTTGCTTTGGGGAGACTCAGAGAGTAATGGTGATATTTAGAGAAATAGGAAAATTGGAAAGGTAGCCTCATGCTGTAGAGAGAGACAGAGTTCAAACTTGAATCAGTGGGATCTGGGGTGATGATGGCACATTCAAAAGGAAACAATGCACAGTAATGTTCAAGACTGAGTCACAGTCTTTGTCCAATTCAAATCATACAAATAAAACATGTATATTTGACTTAGAGAAATTACCTTTGAATTTATTCATGTAAGAAGCATATGACTTACAATATTGGAAAAATCATGGTGGTAGACAAGCTACTATCTTATTTCACTAACTTGAGCATCAAAATTACTTTTAATTTTCACATACAGAAATTTTGCAGATGCTCCTTAGGACTTTGTGGGCATTAACAAGTAAAATATGTGACGGCAAGAAGCTTATAATTGACTGTACAAATCCATTGATAAAAGTACATTTATAGAATGAAAAGTCAAAGTTATGTAAAAAGGACTTGCTAACTGAATTTCGCAATGTTGTTGCAATCATCAGAGGTTCACATTCTGTTACACCTTGTCAAGGAAACGGTATGTTGCAGTGACACAGTATTTCTCTCAAATTTTCTGCTTTTTAAATTTGTCCCCAACTGAAATTGAAAGGAGAATTATCATCACTTTGGTTTCCATCTTTGCAAACCAGATTTTAAAATCCCAACCAAGTGGTTTTACAAACACTGTTAAAGTGTAGCTTCTGGAGTGTAAAGGATCTGCAGGTTGAGAGTCTGAATCACTCTCTGGGAATATATTAACTGATGATAGAAAAATTCCCACTCTTCTGCAAATGAGGAGTAATTGAGCTGCATTCTCTTTTTAGGAAACATCAAAGCACAAAATGTCACGAAAGCCTAAGTTATCACCTGCTATACAGCATTCAGAGAGGACTTTTAGTACTTGCATAACAAGTCCTGGGACCCCTTTTAGAAAACAGGGTAGGAGTTAGGCATGATTTTTTATCAGAAAGAGATGAGCTACATATGTAATGATTATTATTAACATTTCTAGTAGACGTCTCAAAAAGGAACATAAGATTTGGAAAACTAAAAATAAATAAGTTCGGTAAAATTGCCAAGAAGTTGATATTTTAAGTATCAGAAATCTCTGGTACTTTATTTTACATTGCTCCATTTTAACCTGAAGCCTGAGTTTGTATGTTTTAGAAAGCTTCTCATTGAATCTTTCAAATACAAGGACTTTTCCACAGAGACTGGCATAAAATTTTTCCTCTAAAATGATTACTAATAAAGACTCAAATCTTCATTCATTAAAACCACAGAATTTTAGAATCAAGCCTTAGAGATGGTTTGTAATCCTTTCATTTAGAGATGAGGTACAGAGATCTGGAGTGTGGGAAGGTGATTTCTTTACAGGTGAAACATTTAGAGAAGTAAGACAGTATATAGCAATTCCTCAAGTATCTTGTGCCTGTGAATGCACACCCTCAATTTGCATGGAACCACTCCACTCAATGAGAAAAATATTAAAAGATTCTACCCAAAATAACCAAGAAGAAACAAACTTTGACACTAAAAGCCAAGTTGCACAACTGCTGATCAGTACAAAAAACAGCCACCATCCACTCTAGTTTGTAAGACATGACCTTGGAAGGAGGGCATCACATTGCTAACCTAAACATTAAAGTGAACCTGCTATTGTGAACTTGAACACAAATGGGTTTCCTGAAACACTATCCACCTTAAAGAATCATTCAAAGCCCAGATAAAGACAATTTGATCAAACATTAGTCGCTTTTTAAAACTAAGTCCTACAGGAACAGAGTTTCTTTGAAACTCCAAGTCTAATAACTCATTACAACAGATTAGCAAACATGGTTGAGATTATTAGTGTATAATGTAGATTGACAGTGAATATAAACTTCTTTGCTAGCTACTCATTAGTGCCCTTTTGTCTTAGGTTATGTGCATTTTCATTGTTATTAAATTCAGTATAATGTCTAAGTGGAACAAAGGTTTTTTTTCTTATGATGCCTAACTGGTATATGTATCCCTATTGAATATTTCACCTGACTTGTTCAGAAAAGAAAATGCTGTAAGTGAAGGCTACAATGCCGCATTTTCTCTGTCATTTTCCTTCATTCTGTTCACACACACACACACACACACAAATGTTGAACAACTGATGTTAAAAGCAAATTCAGACTTCCAACTTCACAAAATGACATAGATCTACTTTTCCCTTCCCTGCTAAATACAACTATAAATTCTGGAAACAGTGTAGTAGACAACCACAAAAGGATGTCAATGTACTGAGAGAAATAGAACTGATTTGGGACCCTACAAATAGAAGAATGATATGGCAGTGGGCATCTTGCCTCTCCTGACCCAGCATAAAACATAGGAATAGGTATTTTCCCATTTTATTGATATGTATAAATGCAACACATAAAGTCTGCATTGATCTTCAGTGTTTTGTACATATACATATAGTGGCAAAATTACAAATCCTTCCCCTGTCCCTTTTCAACACCCCCCATCCCTCCCCTCCACAATAAGTTCTAGAGTAGAGATGACAGGAGAATCAGTAAATTTAGGGACAGATCAATAGGATTCACCCAAATGAAACAGAAAAATAGACTGAAAAAAGAACAGATTCTTGAGAACCCATGGGACAATAGGAAATATTCAACATACATATTGTTGACAACTTAAAGGGGGAGGGAGGGACAATGGGATTAAAGACATATTTTAAAAATAAAAGTTGAAAGCATTGCGAATTTGACAAAAGACACAAGCCTACATATTCAAGAAACTGAAGAAAACTCACTCAGCATAAAGCCAAAGAAACACGTGGGGAAACACATGTTTCAAAACTAAAACACAAAGAAAAAAATCTTGAAAGCAGTCAGAGAGAATGGCACATTGCTTACAGAGGAGCAATGATTCGGATGACAGTGGATTTCTCATCCGGAATCAAGCAGGCCAGAAGGAAGTGTCAAAAACTTTTTCAAAGAAAAGAACTGTAACTGTGAATTCTACATCCAGAAAAGCTATTATGACCACTGAAGGAAATGTGTCAACCTTATGAGATTAGGAAAGCCCAGAGTGGCACTTTCAGGTGTATATGATTGAGTTATGGGCTATAAAATAAGAGAATAGTCACCCTGGGTGTGGGTGGCCCAACTGGCAATGTGAAGAAGGACGGAGATAGCTCCTCCTGGGCACCCTCTGGCTTGCGCAGTCATCTCCAGATGTCAGCCCACTCCTGTCTTCACCTCGCCCAGCCCCTTCACACATTCACTCCAGTCTCCAGTCTTCGCCATTGCTTTCTGCACAATGATCTGTAGCCCAGACGTGCACTGGCTGCCCTGCCATCTCAGACTGCTGTTCTCTACCTCACATCTGAGCAACCACTGGTCCTTCCAGCTCTTGCACATGAGCGCAGCCATTTTGGACTACCTCTTTCCTTGGACTCGTAAGTCCTCCAAATAAATCCCCTTTGTTTATACATAATACCTATTAATTCTGCCTCTCTAAGAGTCTTAACCAATAGAGCTGTGCTTCAGGACTAAAATGGAAATAAGACATTCTCAGATGAAGTAAAACCAAAAGAATTTGTCCACAGCAAACCTAAAAACTTAGCTAGAAGAAGTGTTTCAAAGAAAATGGAAATGTGTTTTTTTTTTCCAAAGGATTCTTGAAGCATCAGAAAGCAGGAAGGAGCAACAGAAAGGCAGAAATGTGGCTACCTACAATTGACTTTTTCCTCATGAACTTCATTTTTTTCAAGACAATATCTCACTCTGTAGTCCAGGCTGGTCAGGAGATCACTATGTAGGCCAGGCTGGCATTGAATTCACAGCAGTCTTCCTGCCTCAGCCTCCCCAGTGCTGGGATTACAGGCATGTGCCACCATGCCCGGTTTATGTGGCACTGGACAACCAAATGCAGGGCCTGTGCTTGCTGGGCAAGTGCTCTAACCACTGTGCTATTCCTTCAGCGTCTTCATGAGCTTTATAAATTGTATTGATGGTTAAGAAAAAGTATGAAAATAAAAATATATATACTCAAGACAGTGAAATTTAAAAGTGAGAAAGATCAAGGGGCCTAACCAGAAGTGAGATGTCCCAAGTACCAAAATACGTATGGCAGTAGATTGTGTTGTCATATTTTTAATTTTTTTTTTACGTATCACATCCATTTCCCCTTCCCACACCCTCAAGCCCCCACCTTTCCTTTCACTCTCTACAAAGTCTATTTTCTTACTTTATTCCACTTCTCATTTACCATTTTTATGATTTGGTTTTTCATATTAGACAAACTGTATTCAAACTCTGGTATCTGATTCATTTCCCTAAGCATATTGGTCTCAAGGTGCATCCATTTTCCTACAAATGACTCAAATTGATTTTTCTTTACGGCAGAGTAGTACTCTATTGTGTACATACATAACATCATCTGTATTCATTCATCTATTTTTGGACATATTGGCTTCTCCCAAGATTTCTGTATTATAAATTGTGCTGCTATAAACATGGATGAGCATATGCCACTTTTGTATGATGACTTTAACTCTTTTGGGAGGATCTCCAGAAGAGGTATAGCTGAAGCAAATGGGATATCTACCCTCAGTTTTTTGAAGAATCTCCATACTGCTTTCCGTAGTGGTTGTACCAGTTTATGGCCCTCCTAACAATGCAGGAGGGTTCCCTTTTTCTCACAGACTCACCAGTACTTGTTGTTTTTTGAGTTCTTAATCCCAGCCATTCTTACTGGAGCTAGATGGACCCTCAGTGTTGTTGTGATTTGCATTTCTCTGATGTCTAAAGATGCTGAATATTTTTTCATGCATGTATCAGCCATTCAGACTTCTTCTGAGAACTGTCTATTCATTTCAGATGCCCATTTTGATGGGGTCTTTTGTTTTGGAGAGTCTAATATTTTTCAGTTCTTTGTATATTCTCAAAAACAGTTCTCTGAGGAATAGCTGGCAGTAACTTTTTCCCATTTCATCAGTTCCCTCTTCACTCAGTCTGTTGTCACATTTTTATATTGCAATACCAAAGGCAATCACTACAAATACTATGCAAATAGATAAGCTCAAAACATCATAAATAAAGATAGAATCTTAATATATACTTGGGTAACCCAGATGTTGCTATTCACCAAAAAAAAAAGGCACTAGAAAAAAATCACTGGGTCCAGAAAATTTTACTGAGGTTTATTAGAAAAGAAAAATTAACATCAATATTGTACAATCTCTTTGAGAAAGATAAAAATTAACACTTTACAATATGAGGTAAATATTTTTCTGGTACTGAAATGAACAGGGACGATACCAAGGAGGGCAAAATGTACACTGACATCTCTCCTAAATTTAAGTGCAAAAATCCTCAATAAAATATTATCAGATTATATAAAAAGAAATGCGTACTATGACCATGTGGCACCTGGTTAAACATGGGGAAATCAATCAGTGTAGTCCTCTACATCAGCAAGCTAGAGGGGAAGTCATATGCTCATTCCAATTGGTGCACAAAAGACATTTGGCAAAAAAAAATCTCATGTTTATTTATGATAAAATCTTTTAGCAAGTTAGGAATAGATGGGACTTATAGGAACTCGCTAAAGAGGCTTATGAAGCAAGCTATGGCAAACACCAATTGTAATGGTGAAACACTGAATGCTTTCACCCTATAATCACAGTCAGGGTCAGAGAAGTAATGTCCACTCTCACTACTCTTATTCCATGTAATAATGGAAGCCAGAGGTGCTTCAATGTGGCAAGAAAAAGAAATAAAAGGCATTTCAGATTATTTATTGGTCACATGGCAGATTGTGTCATTATTCATACAGAAAATCTTAAGTGACCTTCATGAAAAAATCCTGTATTTATGAATTTGTTTCACAAGTTTATAAGATACAAAAATTAATGCACCTAAAAAACTATCATATTTCTGTGCCATAAACAGGCAGAAGCCAAGAGGGTATTTGTAACCCCTCTAATGAAAATGAAATATTTAAATATATACTTTACAAAGCATGCACATGCCCTAAATCACAAAACCCTACTGAAAGAAACAAATTAAATGGAAAAACACATTAAGTTCACAGATTAGAAGACTCAACAAAGTAACAATTTCCGTTTTCTCAAACTGATGTCCAAGTATACAACAGTTCCTCTCAATGTTCCCATTAGGTTTTTGGGAGACGTAGTCAGGCTGAGTCTAAACACCTTTGTGGAACTGCACAAACTTTACAATAGCTAAACTGATTTTTAAAAAGAAGAACTCGAGGAGCATCGCTCCACCAAGTACTAAGTCTTGCTATGTAACAAAAGCAATCAAGACAAACTAGTATTGGCAGATGGATACACATGTAGATAAATGAAAGAGAAATTCAGAAACAGACCCACATAATTTTCATTAACTGCTTTTGAGAGATACAAAATCAATTCAATAACTTTCAGAGCAAGTGAACATCCACCAACACAAAAAATATATCTCAAACTAGACCTCACACTGTATATGGAAATTAACTGAAAGCAGATCACAGACTCAAATGAAAATGTAAAAAAAAAAAAATGTGAAACGTTTTGGGAAAACTGCTTAACATCTAGAGATTTTAAGGCATTTTTAGACTCAACACCAACAGCACAATCTGCAAAATTATGAATTTAAAAAGTGGGCTTTTTAAATTAAGGCTTTTGCTCTGTTTTTGTTTGTTTTGTCTTTTGTTCTTTTCTATGTGAAAAGAATTTTTAAGAATCTATAGAGTGGGGAAAATACTTGTGAAATGCCTATCCATAAAAAGAATATGTGAAGTGCTTTTGGAACTTGACAGTAAAAGAAATCTAATTCTGGAAAAAAAAGACAACAGATATTCCATGTATGTATACATGCACGTGGCAAGTAAGCCCAGGAAAAGACGGTCAACGTCATAAGTGCCACAGAAATGCCAATTGAAACTACACTTTCATTTCCGTTGTTGGTTCCATTGTTGTAAACAGGTACAACTGTTTTGGAAAGCAGTATGGAGAAACCTCAAAAAAACTGAAAATAAATATTTCATTTGACCCAGTTATATCTCTTCTGAGTACCTTCCCAAAGAGTTAAATCTATCATAGGATAGTAATACCTACGTACCCATGCTTATAGCAGCACAACTTATCATAGCTAAATCATGAAAGGTGCTGATATGTCCATCAACAGATCAATAGATAAAAAATATGATATATATGCATTGTAGAGTACTACTCTGCTATAAAGAAAGATAAATTCGAGTCATTTGTAGGAAATGGATGGACTTTGAGATCGTTACGCTTAGAAAAATGAATCACACTGCAGAAGCTTAAACATTGCATAGTTTCTTTCATATGAGAAACCTAAAATATAAATAAACAGAAAAGCCAATAAGAGTGATGATAGGAAATAGGGAGATGGATTATAGAGAGAGGGAGAAGGGGTTCAGGAGGAAGTTGAAGTGGTGAGAAGGAGAAAAGAAGTAAAAATGACCAAGATGCTACATACATGTGCACCAGTTGCTCAAGTTGAATGTAATTATTGTGCATATCAAATACATATTAATAAAAAGAACAATCTTCAGAAAAAAACCACTGCACATTTAAAACATGGTTTACACAACGGACAACACAAAATGCTGGCATTGATGCAGAGAAACTAAATCACGCATACGTTGCAGGTGAGAATGTAAAATGGCAAAGCTACTTTTGAAAAGAGCCTGGCAATTTCTTATAAAACGAAACATGCAGGAAGAAGTCAAACTATTCTTATTTTCACATAACATAATTATCTATGTAGAAAATTCCAAAAACTCCACCATGTAAACCTTAGAACTAATTAACCTATTTTACTAAATTTCTGGGTACAAAATTAATAGTATTTCTCTACAATTTTAATAATGAACTCACTGAAAAAGAACTGAGAAGAATAATCCCATTCTCAATAGAACCTCAGAAAATTAAAATTAAGTAAGAGTAAATTTATGAGGAAGTGAAGGACCTCTACAAAGAAAATTATATTATGCTGAAGAAAGAAATTGAAGAGGAGATCAGAAAAAGGAAAGACATTCCATGTTACTGGATAGGCAGAATTAATATTGTCAAAATGTCAATACTGCCAAAACTGATGCACAGATTCAACACAATCCCTATGAAAATGCCAACAACATTTTTTTTCAGAAGTTGAAAGAACAATTATTAAATCCATATGGAACCAAAGAGACCTTGAATAGCTAAAGCAATCCTGAGCAACAAGACAGAAGCAGGTGGTATTGTGATTTCAGACATTAAGTTATATTACAAAACAATGGTTATTTAAAAAAAAAACTATGTGGTACTGGCTCAAAAATGACAAATTGACCAATGGAGCAGAACTTAGGTTGCAGACAACCTCATGTAACCACCCTCAGCTACTGAGATTTGAGAAAGGGGCGAAAACATACACTGGAAAAAGGGTAGCCTCTTCAATAAATGGTGCTGGGACAATGGGTATCTATAGCAAAAGAATGAATCTAGACACACACCTATCACTCCGTACCAAAATCAAGTGAAAGTGGATCAAAAACCTAGATATTAAGATGGAAATATTGAACGTACTGGAGGACAAAATAGGCAAAAATCTAGAAGACACTGGAATGGGCAGGGACTTTCTTAATAGAGCACCTGATGCAAAAGAACCCCAGAATCAACAAATTGGTTTATATTAAATGAAAATTTTCTGTATGACCAAGGAAATCATCAGCGGAGTGAAGAGAGAACCAATAGAATGGGGGGAAAATGTTCGCCACCTATATCTCAGACAGGAGGCTAATAAATACAATACACAAGGAACTGAAGAAAAATAGACCCTTCAAAATCAAAGACCTGACTAAAAAATGGGACAAGAAAATGAAGAGGCAGTTCTCAGACGAAGAAGTTCAAATGACCAGCAAATACACGAAATGATGTTTAGCAGACACTGGGAAAATGAAAATCAAAACATCCCTAAGCTAATATCTTACCCTGGTGAGAATGGTGCATATCAAGATGTCGAACAGAAATCGATGCTGGCGAGGTAGAGGGGAAAAGGGAACCTTTTACATTGCTGGTGGAACTGTAAACTGACACAATCACTATGGTGGGCAGTATGGCTATTCCTCAAAAGGCTAAAAATAAATATTCCATTCAATCTAGCACTACCTCTCTGGGTATCTTTCCAAAAGAGTTAAAAGTAACAAAAAACAAAGATACATGTAGCACAACTAACAATAGCTAAAATGTGGAAGTTGCTGAAACATCCATCAACAGACCAGCTGGTAGAAAATTTGTGGTTTATGTACGACAATGAAGTACTACTCGTCCCTAAAGACAGATAAAACAGAGACATTTGTAGGTGAAAGGACACAACTTGAGACCATCATGCTTAGTGAAGTGAGTCAAACACAGAATGTTAAATGTCACATGGCTTGTCTAATAAGAGAAACCCAGAATACAGGCATTCTATGGAACTCAATGGGGAGATATTGGGAAACAGGAGAGATGGAGAGGGGGAGGAGAACCAAAAGGTGAAGGGAAGGAATTGTAATGTTGATATGATACATACGCTATATACATATGTGCACAAAATACTCAAGCTTAATGTAACCATTGTGTATAGCATATGTATTAATAAAAAGGGAAAATAAATATCTATAGTTGAAGAAAAAATATATACAAGTATGATGTAGCCCAACAATTATACTATAAGCACTTCTCCCAGAGATATGGAAACTTTTGTTCACACAAAAACCTGTACGTAAGTTTTGTGATAACTGAAAGTTAGAATCAGCCCAGATATCTTTCAATAGATGAGTGCCAAAAAAATACTGTGATGATCCATATTCTGGAATACTACTCAGCAACAAAAAATATACCAACTATTGATCCACATAACAATGGTGGCTCTTCAGAGAATGATGCTGAGACTTCAAGGAAGTCCAGCTTAAGAGGTCACATAGTGTGGTACTATTTATGCAATATTTCAAACTGGCAAATTTATAAATGGGGAGATTAGTAATTGTCTGGAATTAGACATACAAGGAATAAAGTGAAGTGGTGGAAGAGGAGAGAAAGGAGTAAGTGTGTTTATAAAAGCAACATGAGGGAGGTTGTGGCGTAACAACTGTTTAGAAACTTGATTCTGGTTGTGGACACACCGACATACACAGGTGGCTTAGCTACCTAGTTACTTTTTCCTTGCTGGGACACACTACCCAACATCCATAACTTAAGGGACAAAAGATTTTATTTTAGCTCAGAGTTTCAGGTCTCAGTCCATTCACGGGCAGCTGGCAAAATGGTAGGAAGGCTCTGGCAGAGAAAAGCCACTCACAGTGTCACAAAAGGAAGAATCAGGCCCTACAGAAGAAGCTGGGATAGGAGTTTATATGCTTTCAGTCCACATGCCTGTAATCTAGTCTACCACATGCCCATCCTCCATCACACACTTGTAATCCACCCCTCCTGTCCAGCCCCCATCTCATAACAGCACACGAAATCCTAACATTTAAATACATGAGGGATTTGGGGGACATTCCAGATCCAAACCATAACTTTCCACTCCAGACCCCCAGAAAGCTCATGTCCACCTTTTACGGGGGTCTGGAGTGGAGAGTCCAAATTCTCCTCTGAGACGCAAGGTAATCTGTTAGCTATGAGTTCCTGTGAAAATCAAAGATATGTTAAATACTTCAAATATAAAATGGCAGACAGTAAAATTCTCATTCCAAAAGGGAGGGATAGAAGGATAGAAAGCAACCAGACCAAGACAAGATCGAAACCCAGTAGCACAATTGTTAAACCTTACAGCTCCATTAAACCCTGTAACTCTGCCCAGCACCTGGGGTAAACTGTGGGAAGATGTGAACATTACATCCAGCTGCAACCTCCATGGTTTCTCTTTTGGACTCTGGCCTTCCTCTGAAGAAGATCCATCCATATTCATGGCATCTCCAAATTTCTGGAGTCTCCACCACCCTTTCAGCTTCCCCTTCACAACATCAGGCACTGTGATTTCAGGGGCACACTGCCTGGCCTCCGAGACCTTCTGAAATCTGGGTGGAAGCCTCCATGACCCTATAACTCTTTGCATGCTGCATGCCTATGAAACCACCACTACGTGAACGATGCCAAGGTCTGTCGCTGGCTTAAACAGTAGTCTGGGCCTCGTGGACCAATGCTGCAAAGGCCTCTGAATTCTTATGTGGCTGAAATATTAGGAAATTCACTTTCCTAGGTTGTTCTGCAGATTGTCTTGGGACTCTCCTTTTAAATCAAAGTCATTTGCCTTTGAACCTTTGTATGGGTAAAATGTGGGATCTTGCCAACTCCTGAGCCCCCCTCGAGGCATCTCCTGTAGCCCTGATACACAGTAATTAACTTCCTTTTAAAAATTTTGTTATTTTCTTTTTCCCACATTTTATTGATATGTATACGTGCAAAATTCAAGGTTTACAATGGAGTTGAGCATTTTGTGCACATAAGTATCATGTCAAGGTGACAAGGGCTAATGTTAGTCTCTTCAACAACCATGTGCTCTTTTGCCCCAACTCTGCAGTCCTTTTTTGGAAAAACCACAGACTTTTAACATCTTTATCTCTGTCATTTTTCCTTAATTTTTAGTGTAGAGCTGGCTAAAAGCCACAAGCAATAGTCACATGACATTGGCCTGCATTGAAATTTCCTTCACCAGTTTAAGAAGTCCACTTCCCTTACTCGCAGTTTCAGCCAAAGTCTCAAGACAGGGACAAAAGTCCAAAACACTTCTTGCCAGAGAACAGAACACATATATTCTAGAACAATAGCCAAATAAAGTCTTTCTTCACATCTGAAACCTCTTCAGCCTGGCCTTTCCAATCTGCACTTCTATTAGCGTTCTGATCTGCTGAGCTGCAATCAGAATTTCCAATCAAGCTGAGCTCCCAGCATCCTAAGGCTTCTCTATACAGCATCTCCAGATCTTACCAAACTCTTTTTACAAACCACTTCCAAAGGTTTCTAAACCACATTGTGTACCACATCTCTGATACCAATTTCTGTCTTAGTTACTTATTTATTGCTGAGACAGAATATCTGACACCCACAACTTAAGAGAGCAAAGGTTTATTTTAATGCTCAGTTTCAGAAGATCTCAGCCTACTCTTGGGTGACCAGCAAAGGTGGAAGCACATGGCAGAGACCTAGCTGGAGAAAAGCTAATCACAACCTGGTGGACAGGAAGTACAGTGAGTGAGCCCCAAGGCCCTTCCTCACCCAAGTAGGTCCCACCTCTTAAGAGCTCATGAAATCCATACATAATCCACAGTATCCAAGCACATGTGAATTTTGGAGGACAATTTCAGACCCAAACTATAACATAGAGCAATATGGATGTATATATTTTTTGTATCTTAAATTATATACACATTGCCCAACCTCCACAACTTAAGGGAGGAAAGATTGATTGTAGCCCACCATTTCAGAAGGTCTCAATCCATTCCTAGGTGGCTGGCGATGGTAGGAAAGGTCTGTTAAAGCCTCTCACAACATCACAAGAGGAAGAATCAGCGACCTACATAAGAAGCTGGGTAGGAATTTGTATGCTTCCGGTCCTATAATCTAATCTACCATACGACTTCCTCCATTACACATCTGTAATTCACCCCTCCTGAGCAGGCCCCGCCGTTTAAACAGAACATGGAATCTGTAAGTATTCCACAGCACCCAAATATATGAGCCTTTTGGAGGACATTCCAGAACCAAACCACAGCAACAGGTGATAAAACTGTATAGAACTTAGTACACACACATAAATAATTCAACCAGATGTGAATCTACAATCACCTTAATAAAATTCAGTTTAAAAAATCAAATATGAAGCCCACACTGTCTGAGTAGCCGATCAATAATATCCACATGTCCTTTTGCACTGGAGGGCCACAGAAGTCGCAGAGTCCAGCCTCTAAGTTTTGCCACACCCATTCTGTTCCCATTTATGAGCAAGTGATCATCTCCACAAATTATTTACATAAGCCTTGCTGGCTCTATATGTCGAGAGGAGATAGTCTATGCTAATTCACTAGAGCCTCTGAGCTTAATTGCCATTTTCTCTTTTATTCTAGACAAATTGTATTATTGAAATCACTGAGAGCAGAACAACAAAGATATAAAGTAGCTGAATATTTATGAGGCATTTTGTGGTAGAGGACAGAATATTAAGCAGAACAGGTGCTAAGGTTTTAAATTGTGGTTGTGACTCCTGGTATATCATCACATATTATATCTGGGCATTTTTTGAGACCTATATACCACATCTGGTTTTTCTTTCAATCATGACTTTGTAAATATGAATTAATGTGTTGATTATATTTGTGAAAGATAATAGTGACCAGAAACTGCCACAAACCGATCAACCTGTTGAGTACTAAAAAAATATAAACAACTGACTTTAAGACAATGAGAAAATTTGTTTTCAAAAAGGTATCTGTATTCATTTTTAAGTAAGGGTATGAAAAATGAATTCTGTAATAAAGAGAGAGACAGACTATGGCCTCAATCTCTGAATCTATGGGTGAGTGTTACCTTGTGCCGGAGAATACAAATAAAAAAGCTTTGATCAAACTAGAAACAGCTCATGCTTATGCTTTTACAATGAAGAATGAGGGTAGCATAGAGAATTGATGCACAAGGGCAGGAATAAATTGCATTTTCGCTAGGGAGCCCATCACCATGGAAGCTTTTGTTTGAGAGCTGGTAATTGGATAAAGAGATTCGGTGTAGGCCCTCCCCAAAAAAGGCGTTTGAACAGTCTATAAATGATATAGTTCATTTCTGTATATTTTAAGAAAGGTTAGTTCACAAAATAATTCAAAGAAGCTGAAACATTTGATTAATGAATAAACCACACTAAATTATTGACCCCACAGATAAAAGAATGCTGCTTTAATACAGTATGGAGTTCCCAGGGTGGACTCAATTCATGTTATTTTATTCCATTCAACATAAGAGATTTCTCAAATGTGTAACTAAGAGTCACTTAATCTGCATGTCTTTATAAGACTCTTCATCTTCCAATATTCCTGGGTCAGAACAAACTCTTTGTTGGATCCTATATTTGAGTTGTGGTGAAGAAATTGTGCTCACCATGCCTAACTTCAGTTTGTCATCAAACCTTAATGATCACTCTAAGACGTTTCTGTTGCCACCCATAACTTTTAAAAATCTCGAAGACTTTTGTCATAACTAAAATCGGGAAACAAGAGTTCATCCAAAGGATTTTTTTGAATATGGTGTAGCATACCTTTTTTCTATCATGCTATTCAACAGTCCTCCCCCAGGAATAACCAGATAGTTCTATATTTGCTGATACGAAAATAGTTCCAAAATGCATTCCTAAATTTAAAGAGAAGAATGCCAAAGACTGCTTATAATTATGATCTCAGCCACGAAAGGGAAAAAAAGGCATGTGTCTATGTAAACGCATGCTTTTTCTACAAATATAGCTACAAAATTGTTAATTACTTTTGGGGAAGGGCACTTGGGATAAGAGAGTAAAGTATAAGAAAACCTTTTTTGGGGGCTTATAATTTTATGTATTTTAAATTTTCATTGCATATATGTATTAATCTTACTTTAAGGGATAACCTTTAGTGAATAGTTAAATTACTAAATAATTAGTAAAAATGATGAATCAATTGCATTGTAAAATCTTATATGCTTATTCTGAGAAATTTTACTTTTAGGAAAGTGTCCTATGAAATTTCAAGCCCATGTATAGCATGTAAGTATGTATGAGGAAATTTATTGTAGCATCATTTGTAACTGCAAAAAGGAAGCAATTTAAATATCCATCAATTGTAGGTTAGTTAATTAAATTAGGTTACACCTATCCAATGGCATATAGACAGTCTTAAGATAGATTTAAATGTACTTATGTGTTCATCATAACACAGTTAAGATAAAGTTGTAGGCTGTCTTAGTTACTTCTTCACTGCTGAGACAGAAAATCCAATACTCACAACTTTTAGGAGGAAAGGCTTATTTTAGCTCACAGCTTCAGGATTCATAGGCGACCAACAAAGGTAGAAGCACATGGCATAGGTAGCCAGACAAAAGCTGTTCCGTTCCCAGTGTGGTAGACAGGAAGCATAGTGAGTGAGGAAGGGTGGAGCTACTTTATACCTTTTCTAGTCAAGCTCCAGTGACCTGCCCCTCCCAACTAGGCCCCACCTATTGACAACACGTGAAATTCATATATAATCCACAATTTCCAAATACATGATGGTTGTGGGGGACATTCCATACCCAACCTATAACATAGAGCAATATGGATGTATATATATTTTGTGTCTTAAATTATATACACCCGCACACATATATATACTCACTAATAAACCCATAGCAAAAAAATCTTTAAAAGTAGGCAACTCTGTGGAGAGGACAGGTTTGGGGTAGGTTTTACTTTGTGCTTAATATATTTTTATATTTTATATTTTTTAATTTACATTATTAAAAATTGTATATAATGCATTTGTAGGCTTTAAAAGTAAGAAAGAGGCTTTTTAAAAGTTCCCAAAAATAACTCCTTAACAACCAGCACTTTTACTGTTATGACTGTACTGGTTAAATATTTCTCAACTATAGTGAATACTTGTTTATTAAACCCTAGTAGGGTGTACATGTGTGTGTGTGTGTGTGTGTGTGTGTGTGTGCATGTACATATATATGTATGTGTATGTAAATAGATTCATTGATATTGGTAACCTAGTAGTGTACTCATTAACATTTATTATTAAGTGTCAAAATCCTGTTATATACTATAACTATCAATTTATTCAGAAAAAGCTAAAGATAAACATGTTATAATCACTCATATTTATTCATACTCCTTTTCCCTAGTTGTAACAAGGCCAAGACCAAAGTAGGAGAAGCCCCCTGAAGCCCCCTGTAGCTCCTCAGTGGTGAGGCAGGCAGTGAGAGCAGCTGGTAGCCTAATTCCCCAGCTGGATTGTCTGAGTCAGAAATTCCCTTGAAAGGAAGTTTCTAAGACAGTGGTTCAAAAATTCCAGAGGGTCCACGGATCTCTTTGAGAGTTCTGCACGATGTGGGGTGATAAGCACAAAGCTTTGCAACCAGACACATCTCTGTTCCAGCATCAGCTCCACAACTTATTTGATTGCTGACCTTAGCAATTTATTTAGCCTCTGTGAGTGTCTCTTTTCTTATCTACAAAATGCCTACCACAGTGTAGAAGCTTAATAAAATGCAACAGTAATCATGTTAGAATGTGATGGGAAACTATCTATCTTCGGGAGGGAGGGGAATCCACCATGAATTTTAAGGGTGTTGTGTCCAACTTTCAGGGCTTTGCCAACTCTGCCAGGGTCATTCTGGCCCTTGGATTAGAAACTCTTGTCCAAAGATTTGGAAAGAGTACTTGAAGAAGTCTGAAGAGCAGAAAACATATTTTCTGCTCTTTTTGTTGATTGCCATTTCAGCTAGTACTTTCTTCTGTTTATTCTGTTGAACTATTAGTGTACTATGCCTATAAGAACTCAATCAGCCGAACAGGATGCATTGTATATTAAATTTTACAGCTGGGGCAATGGCTCAGTGGTTAAAGCACTTGCCTAGCAAGAGCTAAGTCAAGCGCTAAGTACCTAAGTTTGATTCCCCAGCATCACATAAGCTTGGTATAGTGGCTCATGCCTGTAATCCCAGGGTAGACTGACACAGGACGATTGCTGTGAGTCCAAGGCTAGCCTGGGCTCCGTAGTGAGTTCAGGACCAGCCTGGGCTACAGAACAAGATCCCATCTCAAAAAATAAAATAAACTTTACAAATGAGCAAAAAAATGAAGGTTGCATAGAAGTTTAATACATTAACTAGCACTTTGAAGGAGGCGGGTAGGATTCACGAACATTTTCCTCTCTGCCCCTCACCTCAGGGACCCATGGCTGAGCCTGGGCTCAGGAAGCACCAGACAGGGCCGCTCCGCAGGAAGCTGGTAGGACTTCTGGACATCTTCCCCACCGCCCCTCGCAGCAGAGACCTACAGTGGATCCTGGTTCGGCAATAGGTCTCCTTGCCATCTTCCCCACTTCCCCTCACAGCAGAGGCCAGCGTGAACACTGGCTTTTGTGAGCACCAGGCAGAGCCTCTCTGGAATAGACCGGTGGGACTCCCCTCCACATTCACTGCCACCCCTCACTGCTGAGGCCCACACGGACACAGGCTTTGCCAGTACCAGGTAGAGCCGTGTCTGACTAGACTGAGGGGGATTTGCTGCCATCTCGCCTGCTCCTCTCAGAGGTGGTCAGTGCAGAGGCTGTGATCTCCGAGCCTCCGTCAGAACAGTGCCAGGGTGAGTCCCTAGGGGAAACCCAGGGACAGACAACCAGAAACAACCAAAGGCAACAGAACCATGAGGAAACATGGAAATAAATCTCCTTCAAAATGTCTTGACATACTAGAAGAGCATGAAGCGCATACTAGAAATCCTGAAAATTCAGAATCTAAAGACGAAAATGACAAAAATTATGGTAACTTCTTGGCCCAGAAATACATCGAATTAAAGCAGGAATTAAAACAGAAATTGATGCAGGAAATGAAGCAGTAAGTAAAAGTTGTACAGCAAGAGCTACACCAAGACCTAGTTAAGCTAAAAGCAAGCTTTGAGAAGCAAGTAGAGGAGCTCAAAGAAGAAATGAACCAGAAAATAAAGAAGGTAATACAAGAAATGAGAGAAGAACACAACAGAGACATAAGAAAAAAATGCAGACATACAGGAAGTGAAAAACACACAGGTCACAATAAGCAATGATATCAAACAATTTCAAAATAGATTATCAGACTTAGAAGACAAAATGATGGAGCAGGAACAGAAAGACCATAAAGAACGCAAAGTAAAAAAAGAAGAAAGTGAATCATTACAACAACTGATAGATGATTCAAAGAGAAACAACCTGAGAATTATGGGAGTCCAAGAGAAGACTGAGGATGAAACAAAAGGCTTAAAAGTCATATTCAAGGAAACTATGGAAGAAAATTTCCCAAATCTAAGAAGTGAAATGAACATTGAGCTACTGCAAGCATATAGAACACCAAACAATATGGACCAGAAGAGAGCCTCATCACAACACATCATAATTAAAGTACTAGAAACCCAACACAAAGAGAGAATACTGAAAGCGGTACGAGAAAAGCAGAAGGTGATCTATAAGGGTAAACCCATCAGGATAACTTCAGACTTCTCAACCCAGACTCTAAAAGCCAGGAGATCATGGAGCAATGTCATTCAAACACTAAAAGAACATAAATTCCAACCAAGACTACTATGTTTAGCAAAACTATCTTTTAAACTATAGGGAGAAATTAAAATTTTCCATGATATAGAAAGCTTAAAAAAACTTGCAGCCACAAAGCCATCACTGCAGAGAATTTTCGAAGAAAAGTTGGATAGCTAAAGAGAGGCCAAATGACACATGTGACCTCAGAGAAAAAGAAGACAAAAGCTAGAGAAGAACGAGCTGAAAAAAAAGTAAAGCCAGTAAACAACATGGAAAAACTACAACGATGGCAGGACACACCAAACATACCTCAATAATTACCCTAAATGTGAATGGCCTCAACTCATCTATCAAAAGACATAGACTAGCTGACTGGATCAAAAAACAGAAACCTACAATTTGCTGCCTACAAGAGACACACTTCACCCAGATGGAAACTCATAGATTGAAAATAAAAGGTCGGAATTCAGTACTTCATGCAACAGGACCCAGAAAACAAGCAGGGGTAGCTATATTAATCTCAGACTCATCAGATTTCAAAAGAAAACAGGTGAAGAGAGACAAAGATGGCCACTACATACTTGTTAAAGGAACACTAGAACAGGAAGAAATCACAATTACCAATATATATGCCCCCAACTCTAGAGCACCCAATTATGTAAACCAAAAATTACTAGATCTGAAAGGACACATAGGCCCCAATACAATTATAGTAGGGGACTTTAATACCCCACTATCACAAATGGATAGATCAACCAGACATAAAAACCACAAAGATATACAACTGCTGAAAGACACTGTAGAAAACTTGGACATAACAGATGTTTACAGAGTCTTCCATCCAACATCAACTGACTACACGTTCTTCTCAGCAGCACATGGAATATTTTCTAAAATAGGCCACGTCCTAGGATATAAGTCATGCTTAAACAAGTACAAAGGGATAGAAATAATTCCCTGCATACTCTCAGACCATAGTGGAATAAGACTGGAACTTAACAGCATCAGAAACAAAAGAAAGTACACAAATACATGGAGACTTAACAATTTACTACTGACCAAACAATGGATTACTGAAGAAATCAAAAACTTCATAGTGTTAAATGGTGATGGAAGTACATCATATCAAAATCTGTGGGACACAGTGAAAGCAGTCCTTAGAGGAAAATTCATAGCCATAAACGCACACATCAAAAGAATAGAACAATCACAAATAAATTCTCTAATGATGCACCTTAAGGACCTAGAGAAACAAGAACAACTTAACCCAAAAGGCAGTAGAAGAGAAGAAATTATAAAGATCAGATCTGAAATAAATGAGATTGAAATTAAAAAGACAATTAAAAATATTAATGAGTCAAAGAGCTGGTTCTTTGAAAGAATTAACAAAATTGACAAACCTTGCTAACCTCATCAAGAAAAAGAAAGAAAAGGCACAGATTAGCACACTTAGAAATGAAAAGGGTGAAATTACAACAGACTCTGCAGAAATTCAGAATATTATAAGAAATTACTTTGAACACCTATATTCTAACAATTTTGAGAACTGAGAAGAAATGGATTACTTCCTAGATACATATAAAGTACCAAAATTAAATTGAGGAACATATAAAAATCTTGAACAACCCCATCATGCACACAGAAATTGAAGCAGTAATAAAAGCTCTACCTACAAATAAAAGTCCAGGCCCAGATGGACTCACAACCAAATTTTTTCAGTACTTTAGGGAAGAACTAACTCCAATCCTCCTCAAACTATTTCATAAAATAGAAAGTGAAGGAATACTACCAAACTCATTTCTTAAGGTTAGCATCACACTAGTCCCAAAACCAGACAAAGACTTAACCAGGAAGGAAAATTATAAACCAATATCCTTAATGAATATAGATGCAAAAATCCTCAATAAGATTCTGGCAAACAGAATTCAACAAGTAATCAGAAAGATCATATACCATGATCAAGTCGGCTTCATCCCTGAGATGCAAGGTTGGTTCAACATACGTAAAACAATCAATGTAATATACCATATCAACAAAAGCGAAAACAAAAACCACGTGATCATATGTATTGATGCAGAAAAAGCCTTCAACAAAATCCAACATCCCTTCATGATAAAAACATTGAGAAAAATAGGCATAGAAGGGCCCTACCTAAAACTCATAGAAGCCATATATACTAAGCCTACTGCAAATATAGCAAATGGAGAAAAATTGAAAACATTCCTTCTCAAATCAGGAACAAGACAAGGCTGCCCACTTTCACCACTCTTATTCAACATAGTCCTTGAAACACTTGCCATAGCAACCAGACAAGAAAATAAAATAAAGGAAATCTGCACTGGAAAGGAGGAGGTCAAAATTTCCTTATTTGGGGATGATGTGATTATCTACATGGAAGATCCTAAAAACTCCACTACGAAACTCCTGGATATAAAAAAAAAAATTAGCCAAATCTCAGGCTAAAAAATTAACACTAAAAAATCAATAGCTTTTCTCTACACTAACAATGAACTTATTGAGCAAGAACTCAGAAAAAAATTCCATTCTCAATAGCTCAGCAAAAAATTAAATACCTAGGAGTATACCTAACCAAGGAAGTGAAAAACCTATATAAAGAAAACTGCATTACATTGAAGAAAGAAGTTATAGGAGACATTAGAAAATGGAAAGGCATTCCCTGCTCTTGGAGAGGTAAAATAAATATAGTCAAAATGACTATACTACCCAAACTGATATATATATATATATATATATATATATATATATATTCAATGCAATTCCTATCAAAATACCTACAAGTTTCTTCAAAGAACTCGAAACAATAATTCTTAAATTCATATGGAACCAAAAGAGACCAAGAATAGCCAAGGCAATCCTGAGCAACAAGACCAAGGCAGGAGGCATTACAGTTCCAGACATCAGGCTGTTCTATAAAGCCATAGTTGTAAAAACAATTTGGTACTGGCACAAAAATGGACAGATAGATCAGTGGAACAGAATTGAAGATGCAGAGACAAACCCAAATACCCTCAATTACTCAGTCTTCGACAAAGGGGCCAAATGCATACAATGGAAAAAGGACAGCCTGTTCAACAAATGGTGCTGGGAAAACTGGACATCCACATGCAGAAGAATGAACCTAGTCACACACCTATCACCATGCACCAAAATCAAATCAAAGTGGATCAAAGACCTAGACATTAAAAATAAAACACTGAACCTCCTAGAAGACAAATTAGGCAAATATCTAAAAGACATAGGGGTAGGCAAAGACTTCCTTGGCAAGACACCAAGAGCAAAAGAAATTATCCCCATTATTAACAAATGGGATCTTGTCAAATTAAAAAGCTTCTGCACAGCAAAGGAAACTATCAACACTGTAAAAAGTGAAGCAACACACTGGGAAAGAATATTCACCTCCAACAACTCAGATAGGAAGCTCATAACTAGAATACACAGGGAGCTGAAGAAAAGTAAGCCAACCAAAATAAGGATCCTATTGAAAAGTGGCCAAATGAAATGAAGAGGTAGGTCACTCACGAAGAAGTAAAAATGGCCTATAGACACATGAAAAGATGTTCAACATCGCTAGCCCTAAGAGAGATGCAAATCAAAACAACGCTAAGATACCATCTCACTCCAGAAAGAATGGCCTACTTCAACAAGTCAAATAATAATCAGTGCTGGCGAGGCTGTGGGGAGAAAGGAACCCTCCTGTACTGCTGGTGGGAACGTAAATTTGTACAACCACCCTGGAAAGCAGTATGGAGAGCTCTCAAAAGACTAGAAATAAATATCCCCTTTGATCCAGCAACACCCCTCCTGGGAATATATCTAAAAGAGGCCCAAACAACACACAACGGAGACGTATGTATACCTATGTTCATAGCAGCACAACTAACAGTAGCTAAAATATGGAAGTCACCAAAATATCCATCAACAGACCAATGGATACACAAACTGTGGTATTTATACATAATGAATACTATGCATCTATAAAGTTCAACAGCGTGGAGGCTTTTGCAGGCAAATGGAAGAAACTTGAGACCATCATGCTTAGAGAAGTGAGTCAGAAGCAGAAGGTGAAACATCGAATGATCTCTCTGATATGAGAGACCCAGAGCACAACTCTTATGGAACTTAAAATGAAAAAACAAAGTGAAACAGGGGGGTAGGGTGGGGAGGGAGGGAGGAAGGGATGGGTAGGGAGAGGGGCAAAAGGAGAGTGGGAAAGTCCTTGTCACCTTGACAAGATGCGTAGGTGCACAAAATGCTCAACTCCATTGTAAACCTTAAATTTTGCACTTATACATATCAATAAAATGGGGGAAAATACATTAACTAGATTTAGTTATCTACCAGCCAAGTGATAGGAAAGGCCAATTCCATTAACTGGCCAGATCTGGTTTTCAAACACCAGAATAAATCATGTGGTTTACTATGGGCATACTTTCAGTTCCTTAGATCAAAAATAAAGTTACCTTACACTGCTTTGTGGGAGCTGTTAATGCTTAAACTACTAATCTCTAGCTCACTTTTGTAATCAGAGACGGCAAAGAGTATTCTTTACTTTCAAGGCCTCAGAAAAGAGAGAAACCAAGTGTGCTCAGTTGCAGCACAAAGAAATGACTTTCCCTGTTTCTTTGTGTTGGTCTGATCTCAAAGAAACAGAAATCCCCTGCAGTGTGAGTGCCATTAACTCAAGCAGCATCCACACTGTTGAGTTAAGCATATACCACAGTCAGTGAGAGCCCTCGTAGGCTGGGAACTAGCCCTGGCTCCCTCTCCAGGTGTGTCTCCCAAAGCCCAAAGAACAGTAAATAATATTGCTCTAATAATAAGTGAACACTTTAGGAAATGAGAAAAATCATATCTTGATGCTATTATTATTGACTGCCCTTGCTTCAGAACTAATGATGGTGAGGAGGAGGAGGATTGAAAACTGAGACTATGGGACTGTACAAAAAAAAAAAAACCCACATTCCTATATTCCCTTCTCAAAGCCAGAAAGGAGAAACATATAGAATTCTAAGAAGACAGGCTCTTTTATATAAGAACTCCATTCCAAAGAGTTCTTCTGTATCATTATTGTTCTCACAAAAAACTGAATCGGTTGATAAATGCCATTCTCCGCTAAAAGAAACCAAGTCTCCTTAGTAAAATGGATGAACAGAAAAAGTACAAGATGAGCCTGGAACATCTTGTTGTGCCAGAAAGTGAGGAAACGTGCAAAGAATGATGGAATATGTCTAAAGTACACAAGAGCCAGATTGAAGGGCTCCTGTGGCCAGATCTGAGCCGATTTAAGCATTAAAGCAAACAATAGTAATAGATTGTAATTCAATATATAAAGTGAGAATCCATGATTCTGTGCTTATATAAACACATAAATACATGAATGTATAAGTAAGTGTAGAAGCAGAGAATGATCTTACAATAGAATGCCAACTAACAAATGTAGGGAAAGTCGTTTCTAAAAAACCATTTTGCCATTGTTCAGTAATTAATGATTCCACTAAGAATTATCAAGAGATCTAAAGCTATTGGAAGAAAGTTGTATAAAGAGGATACTTATGTAGTCTCCAAATATCTCCCTAGAAACTACTTAACAATTTCAAAATAAAAAATAATAACTTAGAAGTGGAGAAATGTGGCACACATCAAAAATCAAGCAATGAAATTTATCATCATAAATAATGGGACAAATGGCACTATTTGTATCCTCATGTGGTGCACTGACAATATAATACCAGTTCCATGATGTTCTTGCAAAAATCTCATAACCTAAACTTAATCACAAGGAAACATTACACAAACTCAAATTAAAGGACAGTTTACAAAATGACTCAACTGTACACTAGAAGAGTCTAGGTTGTGAAAGACAAGGGGACCCTGAGGAGAGTTCTGTCCAGAGAGGTGTCTAAAGAGACATGGGAACCAAATGCAATGCACGGTGCTGAATCAGGTCCTATACCGAGAAAAAAAAAAGCTATGAGAAAACTTATTAGGGCAATTGGCTAAATATGAACTATGAATTAAATATTAATACTGTATTCGTGTACATTACCTGACATTGATTGTATTGTGGTTAAGAGAGTTCCTTCTTCTCAGGGAACACACCGGAGATATTGAGTAGTTATAAAAGGATCACGTCTGTAGCTTACTCATACATGATTCAGAAATAGAAAATTTGCATGGGTTTGTGTACACGTGCATGTGAGTGTCCGTGTGTGTGTGTGTGTGTGTGTGTGTGTGTGTGTGTGTACGTGCACATGTGCACATGTGTGGACTTGGAGGTGGAGTTGGGCAAGGAGGAACAGGAGGAGAGGAAAGAGAGCAATCCAGATAAGGAGAATGATAAAACACATAGGAAAGTGTTAGGCTTCTGGGAATTTGGGTAGAAAGTGTATAAATTCATCAGTATTGCAAATTTTCTATTAATTTGAAATTACAGCAAAATAAATGGTAAAAGAAAACTATTTACTGTACATTGAAAAGCGGATGACAAAATTGTGGAAGCTTCGGTCTCCTCAAAGAAAGCTGTCTATGGAGCAAATTTGTAAGTTACTCACAGCAACGCAGTCCTCTGTCAACAGTTGGGATGATGTTGAGGAGCCAAACATCTTCCTCCCAACTCACTACGTTTCCATCTAGACACTTCATAAATTCCTCATTTTCCAAGATGTGGTCCCAGAGTTGAAAGTAGTATAAGCTGATGGTAAAGCGAGATACCAACTTTTGAGTCTGGTCTACTCCATTCTTGGGAAAGTGTCCCAGGACCAGAGTTCCATTAGGTGGCAGGCTGTGTGGCCGATCCATTATTACCACTATCCTTTCTTTATTCAGGAAGAGCTCTAATCTGCCTTTCACACCATCCCATGTCAAGCATAGAGTGTGCCATTGAAATGGAGTCAGGTGGTATCTGATAGAAAATATCTTGCCCCAATTGTATAGTATTAGCTGCTGATGGTCCCCTGCAAGTCCAAGGTCTATACCTTCTGTGCCCACAGACGTGTTATTAATAAATGAGAAGGCCATCCAATAACTTGAATTGTCACCCACGGATACCACGTCAATACATGCTGTGAAGCGGCTGAGTTCAGGAATGGGGTCGGTCAGCCTGACGTATGCGTCACCTCTTCCATAAAAATCCAGCTTTTTCCCTCTTAGTGAAAGTGTATCTGTCCAAATTTGGAGATGAAAGAAAGAGAAAACAAATGAAATTTCAGTTAGAAATCTTTTGTCATCTTTGCCAGTATGGTCAAGCTGTGCAATATAATTACGAGTCAATCCTAGTGCAAATAAGCAAATAGTGGGAATATGAAAATCATCTCATTTGACATTGGCATGTAAATTTTTTGACAGAAGAAGAATTTTTATAATTATATTTTCCTGGGCCAATATGAAAAGTTAGACTAGAGTTCTCCAGGCACACGCCAGCTGGGCCAGTGGGGGAAGAGGCCAAGGAAAGGCAGCTTGAACTTTGAATTTG
The DNA here is from genome assembly GCA_004027205.1 of Ctenodactylus gundi. NCBI lineage: Eukaryota > Metazoa > Chordata > Mammalia > Rodentia > Ctenodactylidae > Ctenodactylus > Ctenodactylus gundi. The sequence continues at coordinate 216,219 of PVKB01002478.1, forward strand.
TTACACATAATTATCACGCACATAATCAAAAGAGAATTCTTTCCACCCACCTAACTGCCTTATTATACTCATGATGCACCAGTTAATTTGTTTCCCCAATGCCTTTTTTTCTGAGTCTAATTACCTGACTTATTCTGTCTCTAGAGAGTGCTTCTTACTGAAAAGCACTAACAAAGGCCTGAAAGACAACCAGATACACAATCCTGAAGCTCCAGGGTTTCTATCTGGACTCAGGAATAAAAGAGATACCACTGCTCTGAGTGCATCCAAATGCCCTCCTTCTCTTTCCACACTAAGGGGACTGCAGTGGCATTAAGGTATCTGAGAAGGCCAAGGACCAATTTACCACTGACTCTGGAGTCAGACAGCCTGAGGTGGAATCTCAACTCTAACACACACCACCTGCATAACTTCGAGCTAGCAACTGAAATTCCTGATGCCTCAACGTTTGCTTCAGTTAAATGAGGAATCAGGGTCACACGATTTTGTCTGCCTGACAAAGGAGGCCACCATTCATATTAAAGTCTATGCCAGATAGCCCCTACTAATTCACAAGATTATCTGAAGATTAAGTGAGGTGATATACACAAAGCTTTCTCAAATACTGCTGAAACTCTGGTCCATTGATACAGTCTTTGGACAGGCAACATCGCAGTATCAATGGAACTATAATCAGGCACACCCTTCTATTTCATAAGAAGCCGTTGAATGACAATACCGTCACTGTTAGAAACATCAGAGCCCCACGGCACTAGGCAAGTGTCTGAAGTCTGCCTAACACCAACCTAGTTCCAGTCCTAGAATGGCCCAAGCCAGACTAAAAGAGCTTTACAACAAAACAGAGGTGTGGCCTCTCCCTGAATTAGAGTGATACTATGGGGGTTACTTCTGCGAAATAGCAACAGCCGTGAGAGGGAGCTACCGAGACTGCTTCTAGGAGATGCCACCAAAACCAAAGAAGAGCTTCCAGATACTCTCTGGCCACACAGTATTTTCTCCTTTACTGAGCATCTTCCAAAAGCAAACAAGCACATGCAAATACCCCGCCCTGCACACACCCATGCACAGGAACTCATACTATCCACTTGACAATTATTTCTGAACCGACTATGGTGGATAAGCAAGTGCTTCTTTCTGTTCCTGGCTTGTGTAATTATATTATCTTACCCTTCGTGTGGCTAATAAATCAAGAGTAAATTCCACAAGACAGTAATTACTATGAAACTCAAGTCTCGATTACTGTTGGTTAACATAGCTTTTCTGCTCAGCTCTCCAGCATTAGGTCAGACACAACATTCAAGAACTGGCTTTATGGTGAGCATAAATCTCCAGGGTTTATTTGCCCCTTAAAAAGAACATATCATAGTCTCACCTGGCCTACAAAGGTCTCTGCTCTCTTCAATATACTAATGTAAAACCAACGGCCAAATAACAGATACAAGCAATTTACAAAATCAGAAGTATAAAAATAAGTAATATGAAAAGATGCCATTTCACTGTTTTAAGTACAAATTACAACGATAGTGAGATGCCATTTTTGCCTACACGACTGATAAAAATTTTAGAAAACTGAGAATACCCAGCACGTGCCAGCCTGTGGGGAAATGAGTCACCCTTACATGTCACTGGTGGGAATGTCAATTATGAAGTGTTTTTGAAGGGCAATTTGTCAATATATATGACAATTCTAATTGTATATATCTTTTTAACCCAGAAATTTCATTTTCATAAATTTATTACATACAAATATGCATATATATATATAGACACATGTACAAGGATAATTGTTACAGCATTGTTTCTAATCATTAAAAAATGGAAAGGCTGTGTGCCTATGACTAAGTGGCTAGTTGGGAAAACTACTGTCTTTATACAATACAATGCAGTATTAAAGACAGAGATGCGAAAGGGTTGTTTTCTGAGGACAGGGGAGTTGGGAATGGCAGGGAAAGGAAGGGGAAGAATGATCAAAATGTGATATACAATTATAGTCCCCAAACTGTAACTAATATGCATTGCAAACATATACTAATAAGAATTTAAGAAGGAAAATAAAATATGTAAGGTCGTCTTAGTTACTTTTTCGTTGCTACGACTCAATACCTGACACCCACAAAATCGGGAAAGGAAAGGTTTATTTCAGCTCACAGTCTCGAAGGTCACAGTCCACTCAGGGGCAGCCGGCAACAATCGTAGTACATGGCAGAGAGAGAGGTGGACGCAGCTTCTCTGGACAGCACAACAGGAAGACAAGCTGAGGCTAGTTGAGACTAGTCCTCCTCCTCCAGGAAGGCAGGTGCAGCTTATGTATCCTTTCAGGTCTCCGCCCAGTAATCAGTCCCTCCTGCATCCAGGTTGTGGCCACTACACACCGTTAATCCTAACTTAACTCATTAATCCTAACTTAACTGCAATCCACCCCTCCAGACCAGACCCCAATCCACCAACATCACATGGTTCCACAGACAATCCACAACATTAAGATACATGAGACTTTTGGGGGACACTCCACAACAAAGGTAGACCTATTATAGTCATGGAGAGATTTTCAAAGCTCAATATTATGTAAAATGATAGTTACTTACATTTGAATGTAGTATGATTAAAAATAAAATAGAAACAGAGAAAAGTCTACAAGAACACATATTAAACAGTCAGAACTGATTATCTTCAGGTGTGAGACTTAGGGAGCATGTGACTTTCTATGGTGCTTATTTCAGCAAAATCTGCATTTTTAAACATTGTACTGAATTTATAATTGGTAAAATACAGGCTGATGGGCAGATGGATAGACAAACAGGCAGACAGATCAATAGCTAGATGGAATAACTTGTGGCCTCGCCTGAGATTCCACAGATGAAAGTAAGTTCTACCCAGACATGAGCAGAAGAGTGGTGTCATAGAGTCTGAAAAGCCAGATTTGTGTCCCGGTTGTGTCTCTTAGTAGCTGCAAACATGGGCAATTAATGCACATAAAGCTCTCAAGATTGTGTGTGGCAGATAGTGGGCACTATATAAATGTTGAATAAATTAACTCATGTCACTTCCCTGTGTGCTTCCTTGGTAAGCTGGGAATAGTAACTGCCTACCTCCCAGGGCCATCATAAAAGATGACGCAACAGCAACTCACATTTAGGTTATCTGTGTGAAAATGCTTATAAACTGTGAGGCACCATGTAAACATCAGTTGCAACATTGGCTAGCATCACAGAGACCTTTCTACTTTCACAACCTCTTTTGCACCCTCATACATGCAAGCACATCTGCACTGAACTCTCCTCCAGCTTCCAGGCCTCTTGTGAGGCCCTGAGGAGGCCAAGCCCTGACCAGTCAGAGAGGGGTGGCTCTCTTCCATTGGCCAGACAAGCAGCCTTCTCTGCAGGGCCGGCTTCAGAGGCCACTGTGTCTTTGCATATGACTTCACTACTTCACTACCCATTGCAGATGTCTCCTTGGACGCTACCATCTGTTTCCTGGCAATTTTCAAGTCCAACTTGCTTGACTGCTCCCCGCCAAGTGCGTTCCTTCTTGATTTTGGTTCCTTCGTGTCACTTCACCTCTATTCACTCTTTCCTTCTATTTAAAATTCCACTTATTGTCTTCCTTGCTTTAAAAAAAAGAGGTGTAGAGATGTTTTGTTTCATTATAAAAGTGACACTCTACCTCTTTCTTAAAGAAAAGGGAAAAAAAGTATTAGAAAGTAAAAAGATGAAGACTAACTCAGAAAAGAATTTTGCCACCAGGAAACCTTCATTAACCTTTTATATTTCCTGTGATTTTTTCTTTTTTGTTTTGGATGGCTTTTTTTATTTTTGGCTGTGCACAGATTTTGCTTTTTTTCTGTGCGGTTGAAATAATATTGTATGGAAAATGTGTTCCCTTGTTTTTCTCACATAACGCTATGACATAGTTGTTTTCTGTGTTAGAAAGAGTTTTCCACAAACTTCATTTAGGTGCCTGTGCCCATCCCAGTAACACCACGCACCATAATTTTTTATAATGGGAAAATTTGCATACCATTGAATTCACTATTTTAGCCATTTTAAAGGGTCCACTTCAGGAGCGTTTAGCAATTTCACAACGAGGTACAGCCATCATCACTATCTAGCTGCAGAAAACTTTCATCACCCCAGAATGAAATCTGGTCCAGCTAAGCACTCATTGTATGCTTGCCCTTGTCTCAGCCCCTGGTAACCACTAATCTGTTTTCTGTATTTGTGGATGTGCCTACTTTGGTCGTTTCATATAAATAGACCAATACATGGTCTCCTGTGTCCCGCTTCCTTCATGTAGCTTAATGTTCTCCCATGTTGTATTAAGCAGTTCCTTCTTCCGTGGCATAACTGAAGAACATTCTGCTGTATGGCTACCTCATTTTGTTCATTGATTCATATGTTAATGGATATTTGGGTTGTTTCTGCCTTTAGTTATAATTAACAGTGATACTACAAGTTTTGATATGTATTTCATTTCAATAAAACCTTTCATGTCATTTTGTTTCAATAAGCGCTTTCATTTCTTTCAGATATATACATAAGACTGAAGTTTGCTGGGTCATAGAGCAATTCTCTGCTTAACTTATTGAAGAACTGCCCCATTGTTTTCCAAAATGTCTATACTATTTATAGTCCTACCAGCAGTGAATAATGGTCCCAATTTTTCTACATCCTCACCAACACTTGTTATTTTCTACTATTACTGCTATTATTATTAATTATTACCATCCTGAAAGATATGAAGTGATGTATCATTGTGATTTAGATTTACATTTCCCTAATGATTAATGACATTGAGAATCTCTTCATTCTTTTTGGCCATTTGCGTATCTTCTATGGAGAAATATATCTGTTAAAGTCCTTTGCCCATTTTTAATTGAGATGTTTTTGTCATGAGTTACAGTCATTCTTCATGTTTTTCTGAATACTGAAACCTTATTAGATAGGTCACCTGCAAGTATTTTTTTGACATTTTGTAAGTTGTCCTGATAATATCTTTTGATACACAAAACATTTTTTAAATTTTGATGAAATCAATTGTATCTATTTTGTCCTTTGTTTCTTTTAGTGTCATTTCTATGAACCCATTTCCAAATCTCAGGTAATGAAGATTCTGTCTTATGCTTCCCTCTGAGAGTTTTATAAATTTAGTTGTCACATTTAGGTCTTTCGTCTATTTTGAATTAATTTTTATACATAATGTGAAGTGGGGGTGTCCAAATTTATTGGTAAGTAATAACATTACTTGGTGTACAGTGGCACCTAACAGGTCATTTAGAGTACTTACTGCTTAAATAGTTGAGCCCTGTTTTAAGACAGAGTTGGAAGCTCCTGGGTGGATAAGTGGAGGGTTTCCCTTGTGCAAAAACACAGAGAGACAGATGAAGCACCTGGCATAAAATGAGCTGACTCCACTTGTGCTCTGCCCTCCACTTTAAGGAAATTTTGGCAAAAGATCAACAGACAGCTCCCTCTTCCCACCAGATCTCCAAAGTAATAAGTATATTCACTTTTTAAAAATCAATGAATGCCTGTAATTCCAGACATTCATTTGGGAGGCTGAAGCAGATGGATTGTCCTGAATGCAAGGCCAGTCTGGGCTACAGCAGTGAGTTCAGGACCAGCCTGGGCTACAGAGCAAGACCCTGTCCCCCACTGAGAGAAAGAGAGAGAGAGAGAGAGAGAGAGAGAGAGAGAGAGATGAGTAGAATGTTTAGGACTCTAAGAGAAGGAGAAAATCTGCCTTTTCTAGCTGAAGAAACCACTGGATAACCATAAGACATACTCTTCAGTGATTTTGGCTATTTATTTATTATTTTGCAAAATTCCTCCTTGAAATGTTAGTGGACTAAGAATTCAGATGCACCATCTTACATGATCTTAGGGAAGTGGACAAATGAAACTTTTCCTTGGTCAAACACTGTGGGCATGGTCTGTTCACTGTTTCTCCCTGAGAGGGGCTGCACTTTCTTTGAGTCAGTGAGACCGACAAAGCATCATTTTCTGCATGACTGATTTTCTAGGCTACCATAACAATGTGGCACACACTATGTAGTTTAAACAACATGACTTTATTGTCTCTTGATTTTGGAAGTATTATGTTTTTTTGTTTCTGTTTTTGTTTGTATTTGAGACAGGTCTCTCTCTGTATTCCACGTTGGTCCGGAACTCTCCATGTAGCCCAAGCTAGCCTCTGACATATGACAATACTTCTGCTTCAGCCTCCTGAGTGCTAGAATTACAAACGTACACTACTATGTCCAGTTTGTCTGGTGATGGAAAGTCAAACCCAGGGCCTTGCACTTGTTAGGCAAGGACTTTACCCTCTGGGCTATTCCCCCAGCCCCTGGAGTTATTATGGTTTAAATTTAGAATGTTACCCAAAAGTCTCATGTTTAGAAGATAACTCCATCGTGGAAGTTAATCCATTGATTTCCCATACTGTTAAGAGGCAAGGTCTGGTCAGAAGGGGCAGATCATTGAGGCATGACCTGGAGGGCTATAACTCTCTCACTAGCTCTACATTTCACTTCCTTTGCTTCCTGTCTTGCCATGCTGTGAATAGATTCTCTCCAGATGGGCCCTCTGCCTCACCTGCCCACTGCTACTGGCTTCCCACAATGGACTGAGACCTCTTGAAATTGTGAGCTAAAATAAACTTTTCCTCCCTTAAGTTGTTGGTGTCAGGTATTATGTCCCAGTGATGAAAAAGAAACTTAAACAAGAGGCTAGAAATCTGAGGCCAAGGTGTTGGAAAGGTCAGTTCTTTCAAAGGACTATCAGGGAAAAAAATCTGCTCCATGTGTCTCTTATAGTTTCTAATGGTTTGCTGGTAATATATGATGTTCTTAAGCCTACAGGTGCATCACCCCAATATTTACAATTAGCTCTGCCAGGGTCTCATTCCTATGTGAATGACTGGGTCCAAATTTCCTCTTTTTGTAAAGATACTATTCCAATAGTATTGGAGGCCTACTTGACTCCAGTGTGATCACATCTTAGCTCATTACATCTAGAATGACCCTACTTCTAGATAAGATCACATTCTGAGATTCTGAGATTTAGGACTTCAAAATATAAATCGGGGAAAGAAATGATTCAACTTACAATATTGTGAAAAGCTCAGGACCCAGCCAACCACCAATACCTTCAATCAAGGGAGGAAGAGAAGAAAGAAGAGAGTGGGGGACAAGAGTCCCCCAGAGGGTTTGATTTTGTTTATATTTTGGAGACTATGACCACTCTTGGAATAAGCATTCTGTCAAAGACACTCCATGCCTACCAATTGGGAAATATCACTACCCACTCATCAAAGGGGAGGGTGGTGACCACACATGTATTTCCATATTATATGAAAACTTTATCTGAGCAAGAGATCTTCTGGTTCTTATTATCACAAATCTGTGTAAACCAATGTTTCAAAGAATTGAAAAACTTTGTAGATAAGACCCTGCTGTGGCAAACCCATGGCTATCTGAGAAGATATCATGGACAGATGCTTGATAATGGGAAATTCTGTTGTCCATATCACCATGGCAATAATGTAGGCAATCACAGAGAACCAGATTTACTAATGGTTACCCATTACCCATACTTTCTACTTATAAGTAACCAGATTAATACTTAGATAAACCAGATCTGCCAAATATTTAAGTATCTAACACTAAGCACCATTTCTGTTACCAGTCACCAATTACAGAGCTGTCCAATACATTCATTTCTGCAGGACCCAAGCAGTTGATCCCGTGTGTGGTCTGACAAGAATTCTTCTTGGGACATGAGCTAGAAGAATCACTCTCACATAAGTAATGTGATCTTTCCTTCAAGTCTTGAATTCAAGATTCATGAAATAGATGTCCTTACTCATAAAGCCAGAAGCCCTGGGGAAAATTAATTTACTCAACAATGATGGCCACCGACTATGTGTCAGTGTTAGAGTGTAGTAATAGAGTGAACATGACACTCGGGTCTCTAGTCTTGTCAGTTTACATTCCAGATAGAGAGGAAGTCAATAAGCAAGTAAAGAAAATAATTACAAACTGTACAGAGTGCCCTGAAGGAGATTAACAGGCTGATGGGCAAGATAATGGGAAAAGCAGGGGCGAGGGGAGCGGGGATGTCTACATTAGACCAAGCAGTTAGGACAAACCTCTCTAAGACAGTGTCATTTCAGCATAGTCTTAGGGGATGAAAGAGGAACCAGGGTTCAAGGATGTGAAGTAAGAGTGACCCAGATACAGGTGACACAATGTGCAAAAGCCTTTTGATGGATTGTGTTTGGCATTTTCGAGGAATAGTGGGAAGCCGGTGTGTCTGGGGCAGAGGGACAGAGTGAAACCGTGGCAGGCAATGAAGCCCAAAGGGCAGTGGGAGACCAGATGATGTAGTACTTTTTAGACCTTCTTAAAAAGTTTCCAAATGTGAGAAGGATTTTGGCAAATTTTGTGTAAAAGAGAGACACGGTCTGACTCTTTAATATATAAAGAATCACTCTGGTTGCCGTGTTGAAAATAGACTGTATCAGAAGCAGGGGATTCCAGTATGGAGGCTATTGAAGTGAACTTGGAGAAGACAGCGGTGACTCAGATCACCCTGGAGGCAGAGATGATGGCAGACAACAAGAATGGGGCTATATTTTCTTTCATTTTTTAAAGAGTGAATTTTGATGTGCCTCCTTTGGGGCAGGAGAGGCCACCTTTGAAGACATCACCAAAGCTGTTTGGCATTTGGTACAGAGGGATGTGATCCCATCCTGTACTGATTTAGGGTACAGAAAGGCATAAAAGCTGAGGCTCCAACTCCTCCAAGCTGAGGTGGGGTGGAAGGTGAATAAGGAAGTGATTTAGGAGAGGCAGGGTAGGCGAGGCCTTAACTTCTTGTTCACCAAGGTAGTTCTTTGTTCCTTGGTGGATATCGGAGTGTCAAGGGCAGCGTAAGCACTGGGTATGGGTAGCTGCTGCTATAGTGGCCCCCGTCTGCTCACTGCTCTGGAACCACACCTGGATCTCTCTTAAGGTTCCCTCTGTGGGCCTCTGACATTGATGATTTGATGATGCAACTGCTGATATAGATGCTAAGCTCTCATTGGATGGTGCCAGGAGCAGACCCAGTGGAGTCAGTGTCCCCTCTCATGCCCTTGAGGCATGAACCATGTTGTCCTTCTCCCAGATCACGGGCACCAAAGGCCCAAAACTATGTAGCTGTAGATGGGGGTTGGGGTAGAATGAGCTTCCTTTGTAGGCCCTTTGTAGGCCCTTTGTAGGTAGTTTCCCATGAGGATGCTCTCAGATGCCTACAACATCTTCATCCTGATCCACTTGAGCCTTGCTTGTCAAAGTGCTGATCACAGCCCCAAGGAGCTGCTGGTGCACCCCACAGTCTCCACTGCAACTAGGACCATGGGCTAAATTCTGGATACCACAAAAGAAACAAAACTTTCATAGCAGTAACTCAAAATAGTCAAAAAGTAGAAACAACTCAAATGTCTATCAACTGACGATGGAAAAATATAAAGCATACCCAAATGAATACTGTTCAGCAGTAAAAAAGAGTGAACTGATGATCCTCATACGTGGTACACACTGGTGGACCTTGAAAACATTATCGTAAGTAGAAGAAGCCGACCACAAAGCCCCACATATTATATAATTTCATGCACATGTGTGCAGACGAGGCACATCTATAGAGACATAGAACAAATTAGTCATTACTAAAGGTTGTGGTGAGAGCCAGGGACAAATAGAGAATTCAAGCTTTCATTTGGGGGTGATAAAAATGTTCTGGAATTAGACACTGATGATAGTTGCACAACAACATAAATGCACTAAAAATCATCAAACGGTACACTAACTGGGTAGATTTTACAGTATGCAAATGATATTTCAATAAAAAAAATTAAAGAAAATCTTTTCTTCCCTTTGTGTGATGATGGATATGTGCTGTATGCTCAGTGGGCCACCGGGAACAATTGAGCACTTAAAGTGTGGCTTGCAATACTTAGCAATGAGTCTTTTTCTTTTATCTTAATTAATTAAAATCTGAAGAGCCACATATTGCAAGTAATTAATTTTCAAGTGTTTATACAGATGTTTAGAATTTCTACTCAGCCCCACTTTTCTTCTCTCACTACCACCTCCTCAGGGACCCTGATCAAGTTGGCCTCTGCAGTAAGGACTAACTACTTGTAATTATTATTTATTTATTTTTGTGGTGCTGAGGATTGAGCCCAGGACTTTTGCACTGAGCTACATCTCCCACCCATTTGTTTTTTCACTTGACTTCAAGAGAGGGTGTCACTACATCATTAAGTTGCCCAGGCTGCTCTCAAACTAGGGATGCCCTATCTAAATCTCTGAGTACTGGGACTACAGTCCTGCACCACTGGCCCAGCATAAGGACTGGTTTTTGTTTGTTTGGGGTTTTGTTTGTTTGTTTTGTTTGTTTGTTTGTTTGTTTGTTTTGAAACGCTCTCACTCTGCAGTCCAGGCTGGTCCTAAACTGACTGTGTACTGACCTTGAACACACAGCAGTACTCCTGCCTCAGCCTCCTGAGGGCTGAGATTAGAGGCATGTCCCACCATGCCCAACTAAGGACTGTTTTTTGGGGTGGTTGCTCTTGTGGGGTTTTCTTTTTTTTGGGGGGGGGTCTTGTTTTGCTTCTGTTTTGTTTTTGACACTGCTTTGGAGCCCTCCTTTGCTAAAAAGAACTTCTGGTCAAGTTGTCTCTGCATAAATAAGGAGTTCCCGGGAAAGTTGCATTCAGCCTAGATCAGCTATCCAATGTGGGAACAAAAGGTATTAAGCACCAACTAACCGCACAGATTACCTCCAGCACCGTATGATCACGTGCACACAATTCCAGCCAACCTACTGCACATTGAGAGTGTTCTAAAAGACACGGCACCCTTTCACACAGCCAAGCCGGTCCTGTTCCACTTGGTATACATGGTGTGTGTATAGAGATGTGTGTGCATGTGATAGGGACACTTTGGATCCTATCTATGACTTAAACCAGACACACATGCCTAACTATCACACATAGCATTACGCAGCCTATAGCCATCACCAGCGAGAGGGAAAAGCATGCTATGTACTGAATGCTTGTGTATTTAAAATTCATGTACTGATGTCCTAACCTCCAAGGCAATGGTTTCAGAAGGTGTGGCATTGGGACATTATTAAAATTAAGTGAAAGGTGGGGTTGTGAAGATGGAGCTCCAAGGGTGGTGGAATTAGTGAGGATCTATAAGAAGAGAAACACAGACTCTCTCTCTCTCTCTCTCTCTCTCTCTCTCTCTCTCTCTCTCTCTCTCTCATGCAAAGACACTGAAAGATGATAGCCACCTGAAAACCAAGAGAGCCCTCGATAGGAACACAACTGGCCAACATCTTGATCTTACATTTCCCAACCTTTGTAGCTGTGGGAAATTGTTACAATAGTTACCAGTTGTGTAACCTACCCAATCCGTGGATTTTGTTGTATTGACAGAAGCCCAAGCTGATGACAACAGCAACAGGAAACTTAAGTCTTTCTGACAGCCGAAGCCCTCGGCCCTCTCCACTTGTCCTGCTTTATTCTTTACCTCCTGTTGTGTCCTGCAACTGTTCAGCTGCTGACCACAGTATCCCTTCTTTCTGGCCCTGCTCTCAAGCCTGGACTTTGTGGAAGATTTAGTTTCTCCTTCTCAGCTCTTGTTGCTCTTCTGTGAACATAATTTTCTCCAGTCTGGCTCTATCCAGTTAGAACATTCTGAGCCACCCGCTACTTGATCTGACCTTAATCTCCCCCCACAAGATGACCTTCATAATTGGGAAGCTGGTGACTCGTTTGGAACCTGAAAGGAATTGGACCTTATTTTTACTATTGTTTCAAGTACAAGAGTCTTTTATTTTTCCAGGAAGAAAGTGATGCATTTCTCACCAATCAAAGGACAGTTATATGTAATTTTTGATAACCTGAAAGAATCACTGCCATGACTCATGAATTTGAGACTGACACAGTCTGGAAAACTTTGTGATTGCTTTAAAGCGTGCTCTGCAAGTTTTAAATCTCCGCATTTATCGTAATTTTCAATGACCAATGACATTCCTCAAAAAAAAAAAAACTCATCTAAACCTTTCAGTACCACATTACTTTCATTTTTTCATGACTACACTTGAGTCCTATATTACTCCATTTCTAGACTGTTCTATTCCATGATCTCTTCACCCTTCATACAAACCCATATGAGTTGTGTCGTAAACACCATTATCATACAGATGTCCAGAGTTTATATATATATATATATATATATGAACCATGAGCCTAACCTATGTGCCAAGACCTGATTGGGATATTTGGGATAAAGAAATAGAGAAAATGCAGTGCTTGCCTTTGAAGAAACAAACAAGGAAAAGATAAATCAACATCTTAGCAGGTAGGCAAGGCCAGGTGACAGAGTTGCCACTGCGCTCTGTAGGCCCCATTTCAAGCTTCATTATAAGAAACATGATTTCCCATCAGGCCCTGCACACAGCATGGAGCCAGTCAGTGTTTGCTATTGACGGTGATGATAAGTTGGTATTTTTCCAGATTAGCTCTGAAATCTGAACACTGTTCAGATTGTACCCCAAGTCAGTTTCATCAGGAACTGTCACTTGCTGGCTCTTATGACCTTTTAGTTAAGGACTGAGGTATTAAATGAGCAATGTTATTAGCTGAATTTACTTAATAAGGATGCGATTGCAGTTCTTCAAGACAGCCTTCTCCTTAAAACTCCAAAGTAACTAGCTACTTCAGTGAACTGTCTTATATTTCATTTGGTGCAAAAAAATGAAAACAAAGAATCTACGGTCACTCCTATCCCAAAGTAGAGGTAGTATCTGGGCCCTTCCAAAGGCTTGTGTGTCACTGTCAACTGGTAAGGAGTTTTCAACACACCTCAGTTTCCCCATTTATATTCTATGATCATTGACAAAAATATATTGTGAAGATAAAGAAATGATATCATAATACTCAAGGGAGTCTTAAATCATTATGCTTAAGAAGACACAGGCCAATGCAAACCCCGAACCTTACACGGAGTGTGCATTGGCCTCCACATGGCCTTTCAGCGGCGGTCTAAGCTACTGCCTCCTTGAAACCAGTTCTCCATCCATTGTGCAAAATACTGAATGAACACATGCATGTATTTTTCAAATGATTTACATCTAGAGCTTACTGTAAATGAGACATTGGAAGAAACAGTTACATGTTCTCTTACCTGAGAGAAAGATAAAACTCGACACGAGAACCACTCCATAGAGCCTCTGACGTATGATGTGTTCTTTCATTGTCTAAATCTGTGTTCAGAAAGTCAAAAATATACACAACTCAGATTCATAGCAGGCAATTTCTACATATATGTTGAGCACACTTCTCCTGAGGTGTTTTCCTATTGCTTAAAGCCAGTTAACCCCTGATAGACACAAGCCTGAGTTATCCACCCTGTCTGAGACTTCACTACCTATCTCTCTGTATATGTGCTCAAGACATTTTTATTAACCAAACTAAATACAGACAATTGCCCTCACTAGAAGCTAACCCAGTGGGAAAGATAGACATTATATGCACAGTTTCAAGTGTGATACATTCAACTTTCACACACACAACTTCTAGCCACCTACTTGATGTTTTAATGATCCTTGACTTCTTAGGGTTTTTTTTTGTTTTTAATTGAGCACATAATTATATATACAATGTGATATACAATGTGATGTTTGGGTGCATGCGTACATGGAGTAATGACCACATCAGGGTTGAAGGAACACAATGCAAGACCTTATTGATAAAAGTAACTACAAATCATTCCTACTTTTAAAGCAAACCTGTTCAGAGAAACTGACCACCATCGGCGTCTCTCCTTAATTAACCGTAACTGAAGCTTCTTACTTGAAAAACACATTGAAAATCCCATTTCGCCAACCAAATTTTGTGAAGCCCACAAATCTTATCAAAACATGTTACAGATTTTGTGATTTTAAATAAAACGCATTTCCAAATGATTTACTACTGGTTTAAGAAATTCTTTTCAATAGGATAATGCAACACCTTGTATTTCTTTCCACTTCAAAATGGATTTGGAGTGACCAGACTTTACATTTAATACAGCAGAAGCCAATTAGAATATCAAATGAATCTTGAGCCTGCAATGAGCACCAGCCATTAATCAGGCTCTTCATTTTACCAAGTGTTCTATGCCATTCTTATTAGAATAATGAGAGCATTTGTACGATTTGAATGGATTTTTAGATTACTAGCTTACAAGTAAGAAGGTATGGTTATGACTTGAGAGATGAAATGTAGCTTAAATTTATAGTGCTGTACAAGGACTAGACTGAGAATCAGGAGCTAGTTGTGAGACTGTACATGTTTCTGTGCCTTAATTTCCCTAGGACTCAGTTTCCTTATCTGTAAAAATGGAGATAATAATCTGCCTATTTCCCTGAGCTGCTCCGAAAGAGGATCAAATGAGGTGATATTTTGAAAGAAATATTCAAAGCATAAAGTGCTATAGAAATAGCTATGATCCCTATCTATAAAATGGAATTTTCAGCAGCAAACAAGCCAATTTACATCTTTCTTCCATTTCCTCGAAACTTTTATAACAATTCCAACATACGTTTCAGAAACTTACCTGGCACCCAATAAATAAATCGGTGTGTATTCACCAGCAGAATACTATGCAGCTCCTAAAAGGAATGAGGTAAGTCTACACATCAGGCATGAAAATGTGATCGAAGGAAGGGAAAGGGGCTTGAGGGCATTTCCTTTATAATTGTACACTGCTTGATTCTTTTACAACGATTATATATGACTTAGGTAATTTTAAATGTTGAAGGAGCAGAGACAAGAAGGAAGGGAAGGAAAAAGCAGACAGAAACAGGAAGAACAGGGAAGGGAGAACAGGAATTAAATACATTTCCTTTACACTACCCAGGATTCTAGGCTGTAGGATCATGTCACGGTGTACATGCATTCTTTTCATATATTTAAAGTGGAAGAAGGAAAGGAGCAGAAAAGAAACACAAAAGGCAGATTGAGGAGTTGGATTTTAAACTCCATATAATAACAGGCAATTGGGTTCTTTGTGGTGAGTAATTGTTACTTTTCTAATTCCAAAAGGAAGGATGAAAAGAAAGAAGAAGAGACAGGGTGGAAGGGAGCCAGGGAAAGAAGGGGAAGAAGGGAGGAAGAAAGGAAGAGAGACACTCACCCACACACAGGACTTCTCCAACGTCCCACCCCCGTGTCACTGTGGGATCCAAAGGATTTGCTTTACAAATGACCAGATTCGGTCTCCAAATCCCTAGTTTGATGTGAAGGGCGAGGAGCAAAAAGCGGGAGACTCATTGTTGCCTGGCCATGCCTGGGTCGCTTCCTTTGCTGGATCCAAGCGCCTCCGCCTTTCGCTGTATGGGGCTTATCAGGCGGGGTAGATCCTCTTTTTGTGGCTTGCAGCACGTCACAGGGCTGCTCCTCCGAGCAGAAAATCAGCCCGAGCAAAGTTCTCAGTTTATTACACAGCTGCAATAATTTGAGAACTTTCCCCTCAATTTTCATTAAGGATTATCTTCAGTTCCTCATTGATTATTGTTTTAATTAAGTTGGATATTAAATGGAAACTTGCTGACTTAATTAAAGTTCATTTCACTTTATTGAGAAAATGGAGAGGATCAAAACTATGAGCAGAAATCAAAGACCAAGAAAGCATTAGCGTGTTCCCATCTTGCCCTGTTGGTGATGGGAATCCAGGTCTTCACCCTCACAGGAGATAGACCCATTCTCCAAATAGCCTTGAAAGTAAATACATTTACTGAACTGGTTTTTTGCATCATTTTGAGAGATAAAGGGTGTAGCTTTTTCCCAGAAGGCTAAGTCATTAAAGTTCTAACGCGGCCATGAAAGTGTCACAAAATGTCATCAAGGATCTGGAAGTGACCTCTTCTAACCTCCATAGCTCACAGATGAGAGCCTTAAGGTCCAGAGACTAGAATTGCTTACCAAAGGTTACGAAGGAAGACCACAAAGTGGCCCTGAGGTGGCTTACTCACAGATCAGGCTGCTTCCCTTTCCATCTCACTCACTCAACCTGCAGGCCAGGATTCTACACAAAGGAAGAAAGAAGAGGGACTGGGTGAGAATTTCACAGTATTCTCCCCCATCGCCAGAAGCTGTGTTTGATATGGTAGGAAACAACCCTCACCCAGACTGGGCAACATAGCAGCATAGTGAGACCCTGTCTCAAAATAAAAAATAAAAATAAAGAGCTGCGGATGAAGCTCAGTATGGAGGCCCTGGGGTCAATGCTCAGTGCCACAAAGCCACCCACACACCAAGAGAATTCAGGCTTGACATAAAGGCACACTGAAAATTGAATTTCAGCTATGTGACTTAGGGCCACTCCCTTAACATCTCTGGAGCTCTAATGTCCTCATTTGCACAACACAGACAATGGAGTTCACCTCATACTGCTGTGAAGATTACATGAGATTGTGTAAAGGTGCTTGGCCCAGATCACACGCTGCAGAGTTCCAGTGCCACAACTCTTGTCTAAGACAGCAGGTCTTTATTTCAGTAAGAACAAGAATTAGGTATTGTGACCTGTCCCTCATACAGATTATAAGAAGCTTTGGAGCAATTGTCAAGGAGCATCTTGGCACTTCCCTGGCATGTGCTGATGCTTTATTCCACGCCTGCTCATGAGTCTGTTTCCGCCACACAGCACTGAGCTCTGAAAGGCCAGGAAGCTCATGTTATTCAGTGTTCCACACATTGCCTGGCACATAGAGGCATCTCAGTCAGTATTTCATAAATAAAGGACTACGCCCTGCTCCCTGACTAGAGTGTATGCTTCCTGAGAACAGGAAAACTCATCTCTACTGGCTTATGCCCTGCCTCAGGGAGTTAGTATAGTTCCTGACACAAAATAGGTCTTTAGAAATATTTGATGAATTGAAAATTATGATGGTTTTAATGTGAGTAATGTCTCTCAAAGGTCCATATGTGCAGTCTCAGTCTCCAGGGTGGGTGCATTAGTCACTTTCCCAAAGCCAGGACAACATACCTGGCACTCACAACTTAAGGGAGGAGAGGTCTATTCTGGCTTATGGTTTCAGTCGTTGGTTGGTTGCTTCCAAGGTGGAAACAGCATGGCAGAGGGGCCTGGCAGAGGACAGCTCCTCACCTCATGGGAGCTGGGAAGCAGAGAGAGGAGGGATGAGCCAGGGGCACAAATACAATCTTCTAAGATATGTCCCCAGTGACCTCCCTCAAGCCAAACCCCGTCTCCCAGTCCATCATTGAGTTCAACAATTAACAGCACATTTAGCTGCTGAACTCATCCACAGAGGAATCCACTGAGGAGTACAACATCCCCACGATTCAGCTACCTTCCAATGAATGAGACTTTGGGGGATCATTTTAGATCTAACCCACAAATGTGGCATTATTGGAAAGTGCAATGGACCTCTAGAAGATAGGGCTTAGTATAAGATCCTTAGGCCACTGGGGGTGTGTCCTTTAAGGGTATTGTGGGACTCCAGTCTCCTAGTCTCTCTCTGCTTTCTGTCTCAAAATGTGAATGCCTGTTCAGCCATGTGCTTCCACTATGATGTGCACCTCTCACCAGAGGCCCAGAGCAATAAACTGCTGAATCTTGGACTTGAATCTCCAGAGCCATGAGCCACAATAAACATTTATTTTATAAGAAGCCCGTGCCGAATATTTTGTTACAGTTATGGGAGGCTAATTGATACAAAGATGAAGCTAATTTGAGGAGAATATATTTATACAGACTGAGATATGTCAAGAAAATTATCTGGAAAGTGACCCTAGTAAGAATAGCTGCCTCCAAAAATAAAGACAGAAGGGCCTTGGGTGGGAGGAAAACTCATTTTTCATTGCATATGCTTTTGTAATGTTAGAATATTAATCATCTACGTGCATTTTTCTAATAAAAGCACTATGTATTTCTCAAAGAAAATCTAATATAATTAAAATGAAATGATTGACCAGAAAATGAAACTTGTGCAAAAAGAATGAAGTTGGAACTCTTTAGTCAGGGAAAAAAATGCCTCCTGGGAGGATTTTAGTGCATAGCTTCCATTCTCTGGAAGGTCGTAAGGACAATGATGACCATCTGTTCTCCATATCTACAGAGTAAAAGGAAATGGACTGAAATTGCAGTGGGAGATATGGGTTAGACACAAATAAGTAATTATTGACGCTAGTTGATAAACACCATAAACACCAGGAAAAAAAAACTATAGCGGGGTGTATGAGCCATCTATTCCTGGCGACTCAAAGGTCTATAGCCATATGGCTCTGCCGATTTACTTGCATTCCATAGACAGGCCTGAACTGAACAACTTGAGCCCATGTCCTCATTTCTGACCCTAGGAAGGACCCTTAATCTCCTGCGATCTAGGCTTGCTTGCTCTTCCCTTTCTAAGTGTGAACATCCAACCACAGCAACTGAGAATGTGGTGATTTTCATACAACAGGGTTCCTGTCACAAGCTAACTATTGAATTGGGGCGTTTTTGGTTAAAAAAATTAACATGGCACAAAATTTAACTTTTTGTTAAATACATGCGTTTCAAATTCTGTAACACATTAAAATCATGGGGTTTGTGAAATTGGTGAGCGTCTGTGTCCACCCCTTTTTCAGAGGTTCACCCCTTTCCTATCTGACCACTGCCTCTCTTTCTGCCCTGCCATTCATGTTGGGGCCTTTTTATGTTATTATTTTTGTGCATTTCATAAGAGGGACACCTACCTATAGTCAGTCTTTTGTGCTTGGTGCATTTCAATGAGCCTTATTGACTCTAGGCGGCCCCATTTTCATTCAAATGCTTCATATCTGTCTTTCTTTATGGCTGAGTAGTATTCCATTGTGTATAAGTACCACATCTTCAACTATTCCTGAATGTGCAGGTAGGTTGTTTCCAGTATTTGGCTATTGTGAATTGTGCTGCTATAAACATGGATATGCATGGGTCTTTTTGGTATGGTGACTTTATTTCTTTTGGAAACATTCCCAGTAGGGCAGTAGCTGGATCAAATGGAATTTCCATTCTCAGCTTTCTAAGTTACATCCGATAATGAATTGGGGTTTAACTTAAGAAGCAGTGCAAAGGTCCAATGCTGGAGGGAAAAAAATCATGTGTTTTGATGATATCTTAAGAGATTTTGAAAGACAATGTCTTCTCTTTTTTCCCCTTTTATCTTTTTTTTTTATTTTTGAGATATTGGGAAGTGAACCCAGGGCCTTCACACTGAAGTACATCCCTAACCCTTTTGATTGTTTAGTTGAGACAGGGTCTCTCTTAAGTTGCTAAGTTGCTGGGTTCAAACTTTCAATCCTCCCACTTCTGTTTCCTGGAGTGTTGGGATTACAGGTGTGATCAAGTATAAGATACTTTGGTTATGCTTGGTTGCCACTTGATACACGAACTCCCAACTGCTCCTTGTCACACATTTCCAACATACGTTGGCACCTCCTAGCAGTAGGTCTGCATGATACAGCTACATGTTTTAAAACATTATACAAATGTGCATGATTTTAAGCATTCTATAAAATTATATCTCTACAGGTAGTACTACTTAGGGACTAATAAAATAGATTCTGAAGCCAAACCGCTAGGCTTTCCTTTCACCACTGCCTCTGCTTCCTCATTTGCAAGATGGGATTGATGACAATGATGATACCCACCTCTCTTGTTTCTGTGATTTAAGTGCACCAAGCACTTGGAACAGCATCTGGTATGACATACATGCTCTATAGGAATCAGCTAGGACCTATTCTGCAATTTGTTCTTCAAGCTCAATAATATTCATTTTGTCAACACTGTTTGAGTGCCCATTATGTGCAAAGCATAGTTGTAAGATAACAGGCATTTGGCAGTGAGCAACACAGATAACTTTTTCATCTCATAAAGTTCATGTTCTAGTGGGAGTAGGCACACAGTAAACTAGAAAAATAAGTAAAAGACCTAAAAGGTGATAAATGTCATAGGGAAAACAAAGTAGGTAAGACACACAGGGATTTCTGGAAGGAGGGTAGGGATGCAATTTTAAATAGAGCAACCAAGAGTGTCCTCATTGGTACAGTGACATTTGAACAAAGACTTGAAGGAAGTGGGGGAGTGAGTCATGAGCATCCCTGAGGAAGGAGTGTTCCAGGCGGTGGGCAGCCCCTGCATGGTACAGGTCTCCTGAAGCCTTCTGGGAGCAGTACTGAGGTCAATGTGCATAGGCGGGGGTGATGGGGAGACAGGAAGCAGGAGAGGTCATGGAGGGTCAAATCACACAGGGTCTCATGGGCCATTTAAGTTTTGCCTTTACTCCCCAGCAATGGGGACATTTTGCAAAGTCTTAACAAAACTTTTTATTTTGAAAGAATATCAAACTTACAGAAGAGTTGTTAAGAATAACACTAAGGACTCTCATAATATCTTTCATTCAGGATCCTCAGGTGCTGATATTTTTGCCACATTCACTTTATCTCTCTTTACACATATTTAGGAACATTTCAGAGTAAGTTGGGCACATCATGTCCTTCACTCCAATGCTTCAGCAGACTTCTTCCTAAGAGCAAGAATAATTTCTTACATAACTGTAATTATCAAAATGAGGAAATTTACATCGATATAATACTATCTCATATACAGTCCATACTCAGATTTGGCCAACTGTCTCACTAATGCCCTTCATGGCATTTTTTGTCCTCAGAGCCAGAGTCCCATCTAAGATTACACGCTGCTTTTAGTCGTTATGATTTTTCAATCTCTTTTAATCTGTAAATGTTCCTCAGCCTTTGATGACTCTGACATTTTTGAAGAGTACAGACCAGCTATTTTATAGAATGTTCTGCAATTTGAGTTTGTTTAATCTTTCCTCTTGGCTTAGGTTACATGCATTTTTGGCAGGAACAGCACGAAATTGATGTGCCTTTTTCCAGCCATCACATTATGACATGCATGATGTCACTTTGTCCCATTTTTGGAGTTACTAACTTTGATCACTTAGTTAAGGTGATGTCTGCCAGTTTTCTCTACCATAGTTATCACTTTCCCGTGGGTAATTTGTCAGTGATGTGTAGGGAAATAGGTTGAGTCTATATAAATATCTCATTTCTCCTCAAACCTTCAACCAACAGTTTTCACATTCCTAGATAGTTTTCACCCAATAGCTGCCAAATTCTATTTTGATTTCACCATCTTTTCTACATTTATCATCAGCTTTCTACTGAAAGGGAGAGTTTTCCCTTGTCTCATATTCATTCTTTATTGTCAATATGAACTCGTGGATTCCTATTTTAATCAGTGGGTTACAATCTATCATACTCATAAAACATATTGATGCTCACGTTGTCCCAGATCTGTTCAATGGGAGCCCTTTCCAGGCAGCTTTTTTGTCCTTTTCCCAAGTTCCCCATGGTTCTCTGAGCATTTTTTTATCTTCTTGTGCAAGATGCTCCAAGCTTATCTTGCGTTTGCCCTGCCACACACCTAGAATAGACAATTTCCCTTAGGACCCCTAGCACCTTTCAGAGAGGAGTGATGTCTACAAACCAAAATCTCAGTCATAACACAATCTGACATGTTTTAAATGATCAATCAGGCTCCTGTGATGAAAGTTCACTCTATGGGGACTAAGGAGAAGACAGAAGATGTATCTGGGTTAACAGATTAGACACCTGTCTCTACAATGCAAATCTGAACATGTAGCCTTTCTGCCAAAACACTTTGACAGGTAATCTCATTTAAAAGTTCGAATCCTGTCTTGTTGTAAATACAGCTCTTCTGTGGTCTGGTCCTTTGGTATTTTTCTGCCTCCATCCCCCAGTGTTCTTCTCCCTCCAATTTTATACTGTGGTTTTACTGAGCCATTCAGAATTCCCAAAATGTCCCATTCTGATTCATTCTTCTATGTTCTCTTTGCTTAGAACACTCTTTCTAAAACTGGCCCCTCACCACTTGGCTATCTCGTTCTTCAAGAGCCAATGCAGCTATCTTTTCCTTCTGTGGAGCAATTTCCTCCACTTTCATGCCACCCCAGGAGTAATTTATCTCCCAAGTCACTGTGGTATCACACATTCCATCGCACAGACAGAGTATCTCTCCTTCAGTTACTTTTGTGGGCTGCTAGGAGACAGAAAACTCGAATTTGTGGGTGATCCTTTGATCCTAATGTAACAAGGATAATAATTAATTCCCTTAACATGAAACTCAAGAAGTTCAAATTCACAGAGCCGAACTCATAACACGAGTGAAGTCCCAAGGCTGGAATGTTAGAGTCTTTGAGACTAAAGAGTAGTAGCAGCAGTTCCAGCATGGAAGAAGTTTGCCTCAGAGAATCAGTGATACAGGCGTAAGCCAAGCTTGAAAGATGCCTTGGGCACAGAAAAGAGGGAGGCAGAGTTAGCTCTCTGGATGACATAACTCAGTTGAGTTGTAAGACTTCTATAAGAACATGCCCTGGGTTCTCTAGTCCCATCCAAATTTTACCAGAGCTGAGTATAGCCTTTCTTCTTCTTGTCTTCTGACAGGGAGCAAAGGACATCCAAATAGATCACACTTTTAAGCCAGTAGAAAAACCGTGTAGGATACCTTAAGTTATTTTTCTAGAAAAGCTAGCTCTCTGAAACATTTCTTTCAGGGTTTTGGAGAGGAGTCTCATTAGTGGCTCTTAGCAACTATCAAAACTCTCTAGTATTCATGCCATCCAGTCAAGACCACAGGAACAACTCTTAGTAGAACAAGTTGTTGCAACAAGGAAAAACAGACACCTTGGAAGATTATGGGGCATATCAGGAAGATGGAGTAAGAAACAATCATCGCAGAATTTTGGCTTTAGCTGAGTGAATTGGGAAGGTTTAATGAAGTAAGACTTCACTTTAGATTCTACCATTTGGTCTGTTTGTAAAACTTGTGGAAAGGGAGGGTAGACCAGAGAGGGAGGATAACACTGTAAATATTTAATAGTAAAGAGATAGCAGTCACTTGTATTAGCCAGGAGAGGGAGATACTTGGCATTTGGGGGGGGGGGGGGCTTACAGTAATTGGTTTTATCTGTGTTAAGACAAAATTGTGAAATTCCGTTTCTTTTATTTTATCATGATCTTGGGATAGATTTCTATGACACGATTCTGAGAGATTGTTTAGATCCCACAGGAGAAATAGGTGCTCTAGCTATCACTGCCAACACTGAGACCTAGCAGCGAGTATCAGGCCAGGTCTTACATGTCACAGGCTGTTTCTCTCTTTTGGCCAACAGCAGGTGAAGACAGACAGCAAATATCACTTCATGATATTCAGATTATCCCCACTGCTGCTCAGGAGGCTGGTCAGAGAACACAGTCCACACTTGGGCCAGGACTAGTGTCTCCTGCTTGGAGCAGGACATGTTGTTAAATTCTCTAATATTAAAAAAAAATGGCTTCATGGAAAAAATTCAGTATAAAAAGACTCTAGGAAGATTGCATCAGACAATTCCAAGACAAGCAATTATCAGAAACACACATCCGTAACAGCTCTCAAAGTCAGGAGCTTAGACTTTGAAAGCCAGGCAACAAAAATATGCCCTAGACTTCAACTGGCCTGTTCTAAATAATCAAGTGGCATCTTCTAGCGTAGTCACTATCACACTTTCCCTGTAGTATTTGCGTGACTGTGACAAGTAGTGTTTGCTGTAGCGCAAACTCCTGCTTGCCTTGGCTGGCTGGCTAAAAAAAAAAAAAAAAAAATCAAGGTCTAAGTGATTGCCCTAGCTAACAAATTTAGACCAGTTTTCTGGAGCTCCAGAACAGAAGTGTATCATTTATGACTTGCCTAATGTGAGAGACAAGTGGGCTGGAGGAATGGCTCAATGGTTAAAGAGCTTTCCTAGCAAGCACTAAGTCAAGTGCTGTGTACTCAAATTCAATTCCCCAGCACCACATAAACCGAGTGTGGTGGTGCACACCTGTAATCCCAGCTCTCGAGAAGCTGAGGCAAGATTGCTGTGAGTCCAAGGCCAGCCTGGGCTCCATAGTGAGTTCAGGACCAGCCTATGCTAGAGTGAGACCCTGTCTCAGAGAGAGAGAGAGAGAGAGAGAGAGAGAGAGAAAGTTTCTAGTTGTGTTATGGCCACTATGGAATCTGCAGCTCACAGTAGAAACCAAGAAGGATGTGGGATATGTTATCTCTTATGGGAGTTCTCTTGAAAACATGAAACATGTGCCTGTGTCTTTTTGGAGGCTTCTTGGTCTCCTCAAGGTGAGATGAAATGGTAGAAGGATGGCTGGTTGTTCTTACATCCCTAAAACTTCCTCCCCACACAGGCTGTGGTAATATTTGCTAAGAGATATATGAAAAGGTATATATATAAGGACATGAATAACTGGTGCCGCCATAGTGAAGCATAGGCTGTATAGGAATTTGTCTACATTTACTGCAATGGGAAAGATCCAATCTGTGTCTCTTGAGATGGATGAATCCCTCTGGTAAACAGTTCCTATAAAGGAAGTTGAAGAGAACAAACTGCCCACTGCAACTGGGCCTGCCTCTGCCCCTCCTCATTGACTAGGCCTTTCTGATAGGATTATAATAACTTTGAGCAGGAACATTTTGCAGATGTAAGGTCAAGATCCAATTTTGACTAGACTAAAGGTGGATGTTAATGCTGTGAGGGAAACAAGTACCAGAAGAGACCTGTAAAAGGGAATCTACCTCCTGTAGAGTTTAAAGGAACAGCTAGTACATTTTTGTCTGCACTGTTAGGCAGGGGGTGACATGCCTTGCAATCACTTAACTTCAGAGCTATGGTTATAAAATAATATATAAGAGAGTTTTATGTTTTAAATTTAAGTTGTAGATAAGGAGGGAAAAAATAACAAGATGGGGATAAAGTATATTGCACTAGTATTCTAGAAGGCATCTAAGTAGAAATAATAGGTGAGATTAGTAGAAGAATAAAGGAACAGAGAAAGAGGTTGCAAAATTGAAAAATAAATCTTATCCTGTCAGCTCAGGTAGGGACTGTCTGCTTTTGAAGTGAACAGCTTCTGGAGGATTTCTAAGGATTCAAAGTTTAAGGTGTCTAGACAGAATGAAGGGTGAACTGACTGTATATATTTTGGACTGGGCAACATCACCACCTTGGAATTTTAAGGCTGTTTCAGTTGTCACCAGCATTTAACAAGGTCCTTGCCATTAAGGCCTGAGAGCAGTCCTCCTCTAGTGCCTGTTCTAGAAGATCAAACCTCAATTTTGCACTTACATGTATCAACAACATGGGGGGGGGGGGAAGAAGATCAAACCTCTAGATTGTACAATATGCAGAGGCTGTTCAGTTAGGAATTTTGAAATGCAACGTGTAGCTGTTAGCGATTGAGTTGGAGGTATTTATCAGTCCTTTGCATTGGTCATATCTGTTTATAGTAGGGCAGATTCTAAGGCTGAGGGTGAAATTCTCAAATACGTATGACAGACTATTATTACTTCATAAGATCACTGAGGACATTAAATCCCAGAGGAGTCGATCTTACAGACATGAAGGCTAGCCATAATATTTAGACCATGGAAGTTTTAGAAATTCTGACAACTTTTCTAGATTTAGTTTTAGAATTACATCAATTCTCAATAATTATAGTGATCATGGATAATAAGGGCAGTGGGGTGGCAGGGTAAAAGTCAGAATTTTATGGATATCCTTAGTAACAAGACAACAACGGTTCCCCTGTCACTAGAGACGTAAATAGAAATCTCCCCAAGCAGGAAAGAATGAAACCAAGATTTTACTTCTCACTTCACTTAGGACCAATTGTGAGTTGAATGCTCCTCCCATACGTGTGTGTGCATGCATGCACATATATATATATATATATATATATATATATATATATATATATCAACCCAGTGCTTTCAAATGAGATCTTATTTAGAACAGGATTCTTAGCAGAAGTAAAGAACTTCACAGTTGAGTCAAAATTAAGTCATTGAGGTTGGCCCTAGTTCTTTTTAAAAAGGGAAAATTTGGACACAGAGACAAGCACACACAGAGGAAAACTGATATGAAGACACCCCAAAGAAGACAGCCATATCTGATCCAAGGAGAAAGGCCTAGAACAGATCCTTCCTTCCACAGCCCTAGGAAGGAACTACACCTGCTGATACTTCCAGCAATCCATCTGCTTCGCCTGTCCTGAGCTTGTGGTAGCCTACTCCAGCAGCCCTAGCAAGCTAATATGAGTCTGTAGTCTGGTAACAGGAAAAGTTTTCACCCACCCTGAAAATAAACCATCACCAGACATACGTGTAGCTTATTGAGGAGGAATTGGTATGCATCCATCTGAAGGTGTTCAAAGGGCCCTCAAGGCTTGGTTTCTGTCTATGAGCCATCTTTACAGGCTAACAGGGTTATTTTGTTATCAGGTAGAACATGTTTTAGAAATATCTTTGACAATAGCTTTTCAATTACCCCCATCAGTTGGAAATGGTGGTACATGTCTGTAATACCAGAACTCAGGAGACTGAGTCAGGAGGATACAAAGTTGAGGGCTAGCCTGGGCTGTATAGTAAATTCAATTTCAGACTAGACTTCATAATAAGACCTTGCTTAAAAAAGAAAAAAAAAAGAAAGAAAAGAAACAGTAAATCACCACCATCAGGACTGGAGGAATAGCTCAGTGGTTGAAGCATGTGCTTAGCAAGTGAAATCCCTAAGTTCAATTCCCCAGCTCCACATAAACTGGGCATGGTGGCACACACTTGTGATCTCAGCACTAGGGAGACTGAGGCATGAGAATTGCCATGGGTTCAAGGCCAGCCTGGGCTACACAGTGACTTCAGGACCAACCCAGCCTGCAGAGCAAGACCTTGTCTCAAAAAAAGACAGGTAATTTTGAGGCTTTTCCAGGTAAATGGACAAAACTTGATACCATTATGCTCACTGAAATGAGTCAGACACAGAAGGTTAAAAATCAAGTGGTTTCTCTAATATGAGAAACCCACAATACAGTCATTTCATAGAACTCAGTGGGGGGATAGTGGGAGTTGGGGAGAAGAGGGTATGGGGGGGTCAAAAAGGGAGAGGGGAAGGGTTTGGAATGTTGACATTATTTATATATGTGCACAAAATACTCAAGTTCAATGTAAACATTATGTATCACATATATACATATTATTAAAATGGGAAAAAGTACCCCCATAAATCCCCACTTAATTTGTGGCAATTTATGTCCATTATTATAGATGATATCATGAAAAAAAAATTTGCTAAATTTTATTTTAGAATATTTGGCACTGTCTGGTGTGGTGATGCGTGCCTGTGATTTCAGCAATCTGGCAAGCTGAGGACCACAAGTTTGAACCTTGCCTGGGCAACTTAACAACCTAGAGAGATCCTATCTCAAAATAATAAATTTTAAAAATCTAGGGATGTAGCTCAGTGCAAAGACCCTGTGCTTGAACCCTAGTACCAAAAGAAAAGGGGTTTGGGTGCTGCAGTCTTCCATACCAACAGGACTAAATGTTATTTTTATGAAATGAGTCTTAAATTCTCCCAATATCTTTATTGCCAATTAGAGATTATCTCTGACAGCAACAATCTCACTTAATTCCTCTAAGAATCTTTCTGAGTGATTACAGGAGCACTTATCTTGGCAAAAGCTGCTGGTTCAGCCTGGCACTTAGGTGAGTTCTTATCACAGATTCTGGGTCCTTACACATGAGTAATGCTTCACTTTTACTATTGCCATTTCCTTACTTTAACAGCATCCCAACATTTTTCCTTTTGTCCACATCTGTAGATATTTCTGTTGAGATCATAAAATCTCTTTACTTCAATGCATTCTAAAGTCCAACTAACCTAAAACCATATTCTTACTATCATTATAAATATTTCTCCATTTATCTTTTTTAAGTTGATAAATCTACAGACTACAAAATAATGAGTCCCTCTGAACTGATTTGATGTCTCCTTCCCCAAATTAGTATTTCCATTAGTATGTGATAGGGTACAGGCCAACCACATTCAGCCTGAGGAACTGTTGTGCATGCGTACCACATCTCAGTCGATTTCACTTTCCCTTCCCCCTCAGCTCCTTCTTCCTCAAATTCCCTTCCCATGGCCACAATATCTGCCACCCTGTGTCCTATCAACTCTCTTTTATTTTGGGCTTTAAATTACTTACAATTTGCAACACTGAGGTTCCATATAAAGCCAGTAAGAATGACTGCTATTAAGTACTCAAAAACCGACAAATGCTGATGAGGCTGTGGGGGAAAAAGGAACCCTCCTACACTGCTGGTGGGACCATAAACGGGTACAACCACTATGGAAAGTAGTATGGAGATTCCTCAAAAAAGCTGAGTGCTGATAATCCATTTGACCTAGTTATACCTCTTCTGCATATCTTCCCCAAAGAGTTAAAGTCATCACTCAAGAACCATACATGCATACCCATGCTTATAGCAGCACAATTTATAGTAGCCAAACCTTGGACCAAGATGCCTGACTACAGATGACTGGATTAAGAAGATATGATATATATACACAATGGAATACTGCTCTGTCGTAAAGAATGACAAATTTGAGTCATTTGTGGGAAAATGGATGCACCTTTAGACCATTATGCTCAGCAAAATTAACCAGATCCAGAAAGTTAAATATCACGTGGATTCTCTAATATTAGAACACCAAACCATAAAAAGTATAAGAGATATGGAAGAAAGTAAGAAGATGGACTTTGTGGAGAGGGAAAAGAAAGGTGGATGGGGTAAGAGAATGGGAAAGGTAAAGGGACACATCCTTTATGTAAATTATATTAATTAATGCATTACTAAATTAATTTTCATAAATTAAAAATAAACAGTAGTACTCATATATATACATATATATACATATATACATATATAGATACATATATAGATACATATATATACATATATATGTATACACACACACACACACACACACACACACACACACTAATTTTCTATCCTAAGCCGGCTTCTAAGATTTAGCTATTATGAGTTGTTGTTGATAAATGTGTGAATTGGAAAGGCCAGACTCAAGAGATTTCAGGTGGGAAGAACTGTATTAGCAAGTGATCTAAAAACCAAACATGCTCAAAATGCTCAACTTCATTGTAAACCTTGAATTTTGCACGTATACATATCGAGAAAATGTGTGTGGGGGGGTGGGGGGGAACAAACATGCTATGCTCTAGCAGAAAGTTTGCCCTTGTCCAGAGACTTCACCTGAAACTGAGATTAAGAGTGCTGGACTACTGAATCTGGTAGAGGAAATCTCAAGCCAGCCCCATGTCTGGGCTGTTGCATGGCTGCTGTTAACAGCTTTAGTCAAGTCCATGACAAAAGACAGAAAAATAATGGCAACTAAAAATACAAAGAGTTTGCAGTGCCAAACTAAAATAGCCTGTAGTGGTCGGGCTGACAAGCACAGCGAAGTTAAAGAGATTAGCATTCAAAAGAAGCCAAGTACTTGAAATCAGGATCATTAAAAAAAGAGGCTATGAGGATGTCTGAAATCAGCAACATCCCACCCTTTATCAATTAAGAGTGTAAAGGCAAGAGATCTTATTCTGAGAAGAGTACCCCCAGGGCTCCCTATAAAGCCGAAGAGGAAAGCATTTGCCAGAGTTCAGGTCCCCAGAGTTCAGCAATCCAGGCACAAAAATGCTTATGCAGCCATGGCACAAGAGAGCCAGACTACTGCTCAAGTCAGTGGCAGACCTTGGCAATGTCCACAAGCTCCGGGATTTACTGGTAGACAGAATGCAAGAATTGTGGGGTCATGGAGGCTTCCACCCAGATTTCGGAGGAAGGACTCAGAAGCCAGGCAGTGTGCCCCTGGGTTTGTGAGGGAGAAGCCCAAGGTGCAATGGAGACCCTGAAAAATTGGAGAAGCTGGGATCATGGATTAGCAGCTGAGAAAAGCTGCAGACCATGAATGGATTCAGCCCAAATGAGAGAAGATGGGGGCGGCAGCCAGCAGCCATTCTGTGGAGGTGGGGCCACCCAAGCCCTTTGGAGTCCACATATCCCTGCCTCCTTAGTTTACCCTAGGTGCTGGACATGGAGTTGTAAGATTTAACCCTTGCTCTTCCTGGTTTAGAACTTGTTTTGGCCCAAATTCTTTCTGTTCTTCTATTCCTCCATTTTGTAACGGGAATGATTATCTTGTACCATAGTATGTTGGAGTTATCTAAACTCTCTTTGATTTTCACAAGAGCTCACAGCTCACAGCTGAGAGTTTGTCTTGCATCCTAGAAGAAACTTTAGACTTGGATTTTGTTTTTGGCAGTGCTGGAACTGTTAGGAGTTTGTCAACTCTTAGAAAAGGACTACATGCACTTTTCATGAGGAGGTAGATGTGAGTATTTTGGAGGCTAGGAGCAGAATACTATGGTTTGGATCTGGAATGTCCTCCAAAAGTCTCATGTATTTGGATGTTATGGATTGTCTATGAAACAATGTGCTGTTGGGAGATTGGGGCCTGGACTGGAGCTGTGAGTTTTGGGTGTGTGGTGGATTATAATTGTGTGGTGGAAAACAGGCACATGACAGATTGTAGTTTTCAGGCATGTGCATTGGATTATAAGCATGTGAATTTGATTACAGGTAGGTTATGGGGGCTTACATGTGGAAGGGCAGAACACTGAGGCTGAACACAGCAGGGGCAGATCATTGAGATGGAACCTGGAAAGATAATGCTGCCCTCCTGCTGGGACTTGACTTGGCTTCCTGTTTGCAATGATGTGAGGATGGGCCTCCACTTCCACCTCAGTAACATGCTTTCACCGCTTCTGACCACCCATGAAGAGACTATGACCTTCTGAAACTGTGAGCTAAAATAAACTTTTCCTTCCCGAATTTGTAGATGTCAGGTATTGAATCACAGCAATGAAAAGGTAACTAAGACACTTATACACAAATATGCTTCTTCTACCTTGAAAAGTACTCAATCATTGAAATATACTCATATATAACCTAGCTCAGGTCCTCTTGTGCATAGTTCATCATACAAGCTATATCATAATAGCTATATCGTAATAGGTTGATTAGGACACAATGATACAGCCTGGGGGCCCAGGGTATATATACAGGCCCACCCTCTGGGACAGCTCAGACACCACAGAGGCACCTGAATGAAGACATCTCAACATACCTTCATGGCAAGACTCATTCCAAACATTTAACATTCACCCACCAGCCAGGTGAGTAGCTGCATTGGACATCAATCAAGGCACACAAGAAGAAATAGAGCTGCCTGACAACAGGTAATGGGAAGGAGATCAGTGGATGGGGTACATAAATCAAGCAGCTGGATGGAGTGAAGTCAACAAGACAGGGTTTACAGATAGAATTCCCCCAGAAAGATTATTTATTTACTATTAATGTTTTAATTATGTTTTCTCCAAAGAGAATTGGAGACAGCTTACAAGGATTCAGTGAATACCACCTCACTCCAGAGAGAATGGCTTATATCAACAAATCAAACAGCAATCAATGCTGGCGAGGCTGTGGGGAGAAAGGAACCCTCCTGCACTGCTGGTGGGAGTGTGAATTCATTCGACCACTCTGGAAAGCAGTATGGAGAGCTCTCAAAAGACTAGAAATAAATATCCCCTTTGATCCGGTGACACCCCTCCTGGGAATATATCCAAAAGAGGCCAAAACAACATACAACAGAGATATATGTATACTCGTGTTCCTAGCAGCACAACTAACAATAGCTAAAATATGGAAGTCACCAAAATACCCATCAACAGACCAATGGATACACAACCTGTGGTATTTATACACAATGGAATACTATGCATCTATAAAGTCCAACAGTGTGGAGGCCTTTGCTGGCAAATGGAAGAAACTTGAAAATATCATGCTTAGTGAAGTGAGTCAGAAGCAGAAGGTGAAACATCGGATGGTCTCTCTGATATGAGAGACCCAGATCACAACTATCTCATGGAACTTTAAACGAAAGACCAAGTGAAAGAGGGGGATGGGGCTGGGGGGTGAAGGGAAGGAAGAGAGGGTAGGGGAGGGACAAAAGGAGAGCGGGAAAGCCCTGGTCACTTTGACAAGAAATGTATTTGCACAAAATGCTCAACTCCATTGTAAACCTTAAATTCTGCACTTGTACATATCAATAAAATGGGGGAAAAATAAATAAGAGGAGGCAGAGATACAGGGAAAAAAGAATTCCCCCAGAAAGATTATTTATTTACTATTAATGTTTTAATTATGTTTTCTCCAAAGAGAATTGGAGACAGCTTACAAGGATTCAGTGAATATAGCCATATAAACAAGTTTTTAAATAGGGGGGAAAGTGAAGATACTAAGCATTTAATCATGTCTAGAAGTAAGGCAAATATTTAAGTCTGTGTTTTCAATTTATTTAGTAGCAAAGGGGAACATTTCAACTGGTGTGTAGGAGAAGACTTCGTGAGTGATCGTCAACCTGGACTTCGGAGGTAAGTGGGATTTGTCTGGGTGGAGATGGGGTAACAAGCACTTTGAGCAGAAGGAGAGCACTACTTCCTCCCCTGGGGTCTGAGTAAACTGTGTGAAGAAGAGGTAATAGGAGGAGCCACAAGAGACAGATAAGACTTGGGAGGGACCATCAACAACTGATACAGAATCCCAAATGCTGCCAAGGAGCTGTTTTGGGTTCCTTTGCAATCACTCAGCATTTATCACTCTTTAAGAATGTAAAACTGTGCTTGATGATAGAGTAAATGTGCTTCCATGTGAACATGAACACCTAGGTATGGGAAGAGGAGCAGGGATAGGCGCTACAGGGAAATAAAGGTTGTGGTAGGAGTCTATGACATCACAATGTTAATAAGGGGGAATAGTAGCAGTCATTTGAGGATGGGGTAGAGAAATGAGATGAAAAGACACTTCAAGGGTCTCTTAGTTAAAATAGTCTTCTATAGAAGCACTTCTCCCCTAAAGGAAGCTGTTCGGAGAGAGGCACACATTCTCTGACACTACCACTCACAGATCATCATAAAGTTCTCCCTAACAGGCTCAAGGAATCCATGGCTAATGTTTCCCCTTGGTGGAACGTAGGCCAATCACAATCTTCCTACTTTGTCAGGCCAATGTGCTTGATTCCCACTGTAATATTTAACATGAGATTTGGCCATTAAAAGGAATAAGGGTATCCCCAGAAGGTAGTACTCTTGTAATGACACTTTCAACATCACACACTGCACCGTATTTTAGAGAAAGAACTTGAAATTGTTTCAAAAGTCACCATGTCTGCCATGATTACTCATATTTCAGTTAAAAAGCCATCTCTAGTTGGCTGATGTGTCCCATGTGACAAAGAGGTTTTTATGGCCCTTTTCACCAAAAAAGGGTGAAGACTGACTGACCAATGGCTGTCCTCCTACATATTGATACTCTCTGTGTCATATTTCAGAAAAAGGTTGTCTGTAATTGGCTAAAGAGCCCTATAGGAAGGAACCATCATGCCTCCATTGTGAGGCCTTGTCGGTAGTTTTCACCAGTGTTTCTCATTCGTGGAGGCTAGCCAATGGTTGCTCTCCTACATAGCAGTGACCTCTGCATCAGAAGCTAATGTGCCTAGCATCTAACACCCAGTGTTCAAAATTACATGATTGAGCCATTAAGAGAAAGGTGGTCCCAGAAGGTATTTCCTTCATTATACCTATCCACCCACACCCTGCACTCTACCCAGGGGAAGAATATTGGAGGGTTGCAGCAGTCATCCTTGACATGGTTATGCACACTTCTCTACAATGTGCTCTGAGTGTCTGAGGGGACCTGTACCAGAAAGAAGCCAAGATGCTTCCATTATGAGATATTAATGGATGGCCAATGGCTATCATTCCACTGACTCAAGGCCACTGTGTGACCATCCTGTGGACTCTATTCTAACTCCAGAATGTCAAATCATACAACTCTGCCACAAAAACAGTAGAATGGCTCCACTGTGCAATGCTTCCTCTTTGACATCTGTACCTGCACACACTTCACCTTCCTAGGGACAGCATTTAGAGTGCTGCAGACATTACCACTTTCATAACTAGTCCATTACTACTAGACTATATATATATATA
Source organism: Ctenodactylus gundi (assembly GCA_004027205.1). NCBI lineage: Eukaryota > Metazoa > Chordata > Mammalia > Rodentia > Ctenodactylidae > Ctenodactylus > Ctenodactylus gundi. The sequence goes on from PVKB01002478.1 coordinate 250,332, forward strand.
TATATATATATATATATATATATATATATATTTTCGTATTTCAATCCAAGGTTCTTTCAGCCTGTGAAAGGACCTAAGTAAGGGAAAGGCCATGACACTTCACTCTAATAAGGCTTCCACTGGTGGAAAGGGAGCCTATCGCTGCCCTCCTTTGTGATGACACCAGCTGTCTCTGCACTCAATGTATCCGTTTCACACCAAAAGCTCCACTTCAGAGGGGGTGGCCATTAGGCAAAGAGCATGGATTATAGAAAGTATTATGAGAAACCTTAGTAAAGAGGTCATCAGTGATTCACAAGGAAGGCGTTCTAGTTTCTTCCTGTGAGAGATGCCCTCAGACACACAGCGAGAACCTTGTGCAGAAGTGTGAATGATCATGTCATGGATGACAGCTGCAACCCTCAAATCTTCCCCCAGGTAGACTGCAAAAAACAAAGATTCAGGCGTAATGTGGGAGATGATATTTTCTACAACCAATGCTATTTGGGTGTGCCTCCCTCCCCAGTGTCCTTCCACCCACTCAGAGACCAATTTGCACATAAGCGTGAAGAGCAATGCCTGGTATGACTTATGTGACACTCTGATCTCATTCCATTGGATAGAGGGCAGTATTTGAGTGTGAGGGTGTCATGGAGGAGTGCCAAGTTCTAGAACTACTATTTCTCTTGCTCATCTGACTGTATGGCTTGGAATTCTGGAATAATACTTAAGCACTCTGGCCATCAATGCACAGGCTGTGATTCAAAAGCAAGGCATCCATTGGCCTGCTTCCAACACTGGAAACCTGGCCTCAGGGAGCTGACAGTGCCTCACAATGAGGACTTCATGGCTCCTTCACCTCAAATACCCCGATAGCCTCTTCAAGAGAACCTTGCACTGATAATGCAGTAGTAATGGTATTAGTAATAGGAGTGAAGACTTCTACAAATGCTTCACCCATGGAGGGTGCATTATGGAGCTTCAGAGGCAATAAGGGCAGTATTAATTTCTAAGACCACAGAAACATTTTTAGTGGTCTAACACTGGGATTCTGGGGTGATAATTGGTTGGTCACACAGATGCCTTAATTCAGTAGGAGGACAGCCATTGGGCAGCTGTCATAGGCTCAGCCAGGAAGGTTTAACCCTTTCTCATATCATTTTCATTTCAGCATATGCTTCCTGTCCCGGAGAAGGAGTTCCCTGGGATAAGGAAGTCGTTTCAAGTTTACTATTCATTCCTCTGATCAAAGCCCTATATTGCAGCTGGAAGATCCACAGGTTGGTAGGTTGGAAGTGCCACGAAATTTGCATGGTATTTAGTGGTTTTTTCATCTATCATTCTCATTGGTGGCATCCAAGCCAATGGCTGACCTCCTGCTCAATAATAGTCTTCTATCTCTGGCAACAAGGAGTGGGGTTTGTGTCAGATCTAAGGGTGAAAAGGTCTCTCTCCCATTACTACTCTCCTGAGTATACAAAAAGCATATATGGGTTTTTATGAAGAGATTATTTAAAAGCTGATAGTCTTGAGACATTAAGTGCAAAATGTCACTGTGCATTTATAGAATAAGATAGACTTATTACATGAAATGAGAAAGATATTTTAAAATCTCTCAGCCTAATTATATGTATAGAATATGTGATCTGAATAATTTACATATTATACAAACATATATTGTTGATTAATAATGGCATTGCTAGTTAGAAAACATATGGGCCTTTTCCTGACCCCTTTTGAATTTTTTGAAACTGATTTTAATTTGCTTTGGGATATATATGAATTGGGCCATGGTTGCTATGGAGATCTCAAAGCTCATCCAAACTTCTCTGTGGTTATGTCTGAAATTATGTCTTTGGGGAGATTCAAATTATGAGAATGAGGACTGTGGGTGTCTGCCTCTCACGGTGCCACTTGTTATCAGCTACCATCATCTACTAAACTAGAAAGATTCATAGATTCCCAACCTTAATAGATGATTACATTTCATAGTAGATCTTTTATCCTGTCAACCATCCTGAATAACACACCAAATTAATTTGGGGGCATAAATGGATGTGCTTTTTAGGAGAATTTGGCTCTATTTTCAGCTGTGAATTATGCATTAGTAAGAATTATTTGGACAGCATTCATCATCATTTCCGAAGTTAATGAAATTCCATTACACTCCGGTACATTTTCATTTCACCCAGTGGTATATTAATTCTCCCTCACTCTTTCCCTCTATCTCTGTCTCTCCTCTCGCTCCTTTTCTGCATCACTTACAGTAGCTACATAGTGGCAACATGGAGAGGCCACGTAACTAGAATAAGTTAAATAAGAGCCAGCAAAGATAGATGTTACTGATTCTGTCTATAATGCTCATATGCTCTGCAACTCGATGCCAAGAGAAGCACGGGAGGCTGCTTGTTTTCTCAGCTCCCACTGTTTTTTCCACTAATCCACAGTTCAGGCAAGGCTCAGCTCTACAACTTAGAAGTCTAACCCCTCACCTCTGTGACAGACCGTTGACACCTGTAAGCTGTCAGCAGTGTCACTCAGTCATATGCCAAACAGACTGATCGATTTGGCAGGGAAGGCTCCTTTGGCAAATGAGAGGGCCAAGGGCATTGCCCCATTGAGAAGCAATCATGGAGCTCTCCTCGGTGCTGGAGATTTCTCTTTGTTATCAGCCCGGTGCCTTCCCTGGCCACACCCTGAGTCCAGATCTAGTCATGGCCGGATTCTGCTATCACAGGTCCCCTGCCCAATAAGCAAACAAATGTTTTCTGTCTGGCTCCCTAGGAACAGACCAAAGTGCACTCCGGAAGCTACTTTGACTTTCCTCTCACAAATGGCTCTGTATATTTCCAGATTCTTCTTCCAGCTTATAGTGGAATAGTTAAGACTTCTGACTCTGAATACATCAAAGACAGAATCAGGGTGCCTTGGACTGCTGTGGGAACATTGCCAAGTTCTGTGCCAGCTTCAGCTATAGTTTCCACGGTGCAAATGAAGATAACATCTTTCTCACAGACATTATGAGGAAGAAATGAGATAGTGTGTGGGAAAATACCAAGCACTAGCGCGGAAACTTAGGAAATGGCAGTTATTATGACTATTACGCACTCATTCTAATGATGTGTGCTGACCACGTTCTAATTCCCTGCTTCTGCTTCTTTGCTACTTGTCATTGAGCACAACTTCCTGCTTGTTCTCTGTGAAGCTTAGACAGGTAATGGTAACCACCAAAGCATGGCACATCCTGCCCCGAATGGCATGTGGAAAGTTTGGGAAGTGTAGAGCTTCTTTCTGTTCCTTTTACCTGACTCATTCAGCTCATCATTGAGTCCTATAGGTCACTGTGATAAGCAGAGAGAGAGAGAGAGAGAGAGAGAGAGAGAGAGAGAGAGAGAGAGAGAGAGAGAGAGAGGGGCAGGGACAGAAAGACACTTCTGTCTCAGATAAACATCACAGCCCCACATTTGAACAGGACCCTGTAAGTACGAAGAGACGTAGGTTGCCATTGCAGTATTCTACATGGAGAAGAATAAAGATATTAGAGTCATCCTGAGAGGCCAGACTTGAGAGGAAGAAGAACATCATTTTTGAGTGTTTAATGATTTCATTATACAAGGAATAGGTGACACAGTGTAAGTCTTTTGCCCTCAGGCACATTTGTGTTTTATTTATGAAATACAATAGAGCTTTTGAATCATTTACAGAGGCATAAGACTTCCACCTTCCTAACCATCAAAAGCGTAGAAAAACAAGCTAGTTTCCATGGCTGAAAAAGTCCTCAATCAATCTTGTCAGAACAACTAGTAATGACCTCAGTCAGATGGATTGTTTTCTGGTTGGTGGTATTAGGCCAAACTAACCAGAATGAAACTAGCCAGATGGCAATCCTATTGATTATTTTCTTGTCCAAAAAATATGGCTTTCCAAAGAATGATTCATGATAACAACACAGACCCCTGCTTATATATAATGGTTATCATCTTAGATTACTTTTCAGCTTGACTTGGTTGCCCTATGTAATACATTATATATTTATTCAGATTATTGGATGCTCTGCATTTCAATTAACTCCAGACAGGTCCCATCCAGAAGTAAAAGCCAGAGAGCATTAGTTTATTTGCCTATATTAACCAAATTGGCAGGTAATCAGGCAAACAACCATAGCAACATCTGTGTAGTAAGTTGCCCAGAGCTTCCAAGGTAGGAAAGTGATTTGAGTCAGGTGGAGATAAGAGGAGGCCATGACTGTAATTTATAGTTATTGGGGAAAGGGCAGAGCTGGGGAGGTGTCCTTGCTGCAAGCGGAGGCCACTAATGAGGGGGAAGCAATCATATTGATCAGGAAGGTACAGTAAATCCTGTGATCGTACGCATCCCCTTATCGGGACGTGTTCTCCAAGAGCCACTGATCTTGGGAAGCTGTACATATACCTACGGGCTGAAAGGCTGCATGTTGCAGACACTGAATTAAACTGGCACCGTGGAGCCTGACGTGCTGGTCACGGCTCCAAGCTGTGTAACCTCTGACCTTCAGCAGGTCCACCTGCAAAAAAATAAAGTATGGTCGATGTTCCTCCTCCAGCTCCTCTTCTTCCTCCTCCTCCTCTTCCTTTATACTAGGAGGAGACCAAAGTAATAAATTCCTAAGTTGGGTACCGTGATACAGGCCTGTAATCCTAGCACTCTGGGAGGCTGAGACAGGAGGATCCCAAGTTCAAGTTCAACCTGGACAACTTAGCAAAATTCAGGGAGATCCTGTCTCAAAATAAAAAATAAAAACAGACCTGGAATATAGCTCAGCGTGAAGGCCTTGGGCTTGATTCCCAGTACCACAAAATAAATGTATGAAAAGTGGAATGAACAGGTATTGTGCTGATGAAGCAAATTGTTTTCAAAAGCATGTCATCTTAATAACCATAAGTTTAGCTAAACTCTTCTTTTTATACCAGGCTTCAGAGCAAGGCTATAAACTTACTTCCCTCAAGTTCTATATTTTAGACACCACACAACACGTGTTTGGTACTGGACTTAGAGACCACAACTTTCACTGAACTACATCTCCAGTCCGTTTTCTATTTAGATTTTCAGACAAGGCCTCAATAAGTCACGAAATTGCCCACCCTGGTCTTGAACTTTTGATCTGCCTAAGTTTGTCACTCAGTGTTAACAGTACAGGCCTGTGCCACTGAGCCTGGCTTACATAATTGTTAATCCATCTTAGGAGGTAAAATGCTGAGCACATTTTTCATTGTGTTTAAGAGTATTTGAAAGTTCTGACTATCAAACACAAGGTCTTCACATTGAGCTACATCCCTAACTGTTTTTATATTGTATTATGTGATGAGATCTTGATAAGTCACTAAGTTGCTCAGGCTGGCTCGAACTTGCAATCCTCCTGCCTCAGCCTCCCAGAGTACTAGGATTAGTCATGTGCTATCACACGTGGCTAAAAAATATTTTAGGGGGTGCTGGAGGAATGACACGGCAGTTAAAGCACTTGTCTAGCAAACACAAGGCCCTGACTTTGATTCCCTAGCACCAAATAAGCCAGGCGTGGTGGCACATGCTTGTAATCACAGCACTTGGGAGGGTGAGACAGGAGGATTGCCATGAGTCCAAGGCTAGTCTGGGCTACATAGTGAGTTTAGGAGTAGCCTGGGCTATAGAGGGAGACCTTGTTTCAAAATATATATACATGTGTATATATATATTGACTTGTTATACTATAAAATGTAGGTGGAGGAAATCAAGAATTGCAATAAGTAAGTAATATGACAGATATGTTAACTTGATCATATCTATCATTTCACAACATATATGTATCTCAAAATGTTATATAATTTTATTCATTCTTACACTCAATAAGATAATTATAAAAACTCTAAAATAAAATAATGTATCTTGGCTATCTTACAGCATAAAGTTCCTAAAGGCAGAAATTTTGACTGTCTTTGTTAAAATTGTATCCCCAAACTCCTAAGGTAATAGTTGGCTTACAGTGGAGACTCACTAGCTACATTAAAGATAAGAATATACAAAAGAATTGTGGCAAACAAAAACATATGTGTTTTTCCCCAAAATCTGTTTGATCTTTTTAGAGACCATAAGAAATCTATAAGGTTGACCTGACTAAATCTGAGATGTTCAGCATTAGTTATAGATTGTGACAATAAATGATGTGATGAGAAAAATCATTAAAAACTGATTCACATACATATCTATGTATATACATATAATATATATGGCAAATATATCTCACTAGATCAAAAAATAATCCCTAATTCTATACATTCTTTTCAATGCTAGCTTCTCTGGATTAAACACACACACACAACATGTGTGTATACACACATGCAAAGTTTTGTAATTTAAAATTAAGAGGGAATTGTCCAGCCAAAGTAGCCAGTGATTTGTAGGGGAGCTGTAACAAGTCACCAAGAAACTGCCCACATGTGATGCACTCTCACAGTTATGACTCATATGAAATGAGATAAAAACCTTTGAAATCGTCACAATCTTCTATTCACACTGTAAAGTGAAGTGTTCATCATTTCTTCGTTCTTTTGCGGTGGTTTTTTTTTAAGCTGCATTTGATTCTTGAGGCCTCGTACTTGATTACAAATCTCTTTTTGATTCATCAAATAGTTATTGAGTGCCTAAAATGCCAAGGACTAGGGTAGGCAACGTGGGAGAAAGTATTAATAAGGGAGCCATCCTCTCCACTCCAGGAAGGAAACTTGTGGTCTTGTACTTTGAATCAACCAAAAATTCTGCTTGTCATTTAATCTTAGTACACAGAGTTTGGGCATGAGATTAGTCCTCTGTTTTTTACATGGGCTTTTTCTCTTGATGACCCTCTGAACACAAAGTCTGCTGTAGACCCAGGCTTACTCCTTTTGTAACAGCATTCTCAGTTCGTGTTTAACTATTTCTTGTTCATATATTCTAAATGCTCTCCTTTGCTATTCTCTGCCTTTAAAAAAAACTAGAGGAACAACATAAAATGTTAAATTGGTTCTTAGCCTAAAGGACCCAAAAAAAAGGGGGGGGGAGGGTAGTAGGGGCAAGAGTGAAATCATCGTGGTGTATCTTATGTTCATGCTTCATACATATGTAATAGGTGGTAGATTGATAGGTGATACACACACATACATACATACATACACATACACACATACATATGCAGATGCCGGCTTAAGGAATTTCTTCGCATAGTAAGTCAGTGGGAGAAAGAAGTGACCATATTTAACACAGAATACCAGAAAGCTGTCATTCCTTTCCTAAATAATTCTGTACATGTTTGTTTATTGTATAAGAGAGGAAGATTTTAATTACTTAACTACACAGTACATTCTTAATTATCCGTGCTAATGGAGAGAAGCAATCGCTGGAAAGAGAAGCAATTACTGATCATCTGAAACAAAAAATAATCGAAAATTCTTCCCATTCATTAGTTACCCATCTTTCTACAGTCCAGGTTCCCTTCAGTCCCTCACCCAGCAGTTTTTATACATTAGGGAAAATGTTTTCCAGAGGTAATCTCTCTCCCTACAGGTTGCTAGCCTATCAAGCGGGTGGGCAAGTTCTGTAAGGAGAGGGTGTGATGTGGGGGTCACCTGTGTACTCGTATACAAGGAAGTCTGGGGTAGGAAGAAGGGAGCGTGCTGGAGATGGCAACACACACGTTCCTTGGCCAGAGTGTGCACCCGTCTGCCTTCCTGGTGTAACTCCTCCAGGACAGCTGATGGCCAGCTGACAGAGTCAGGGAAAACTATGTGACTTAGGATAAACTGCTCTCTGAGCCCCCTCTAACCCAACTATAAAATGAGGACCAGAATAATTATTATTTCACTAGGCCTTTGTCAGCTAGATGACATAATGAATGCAAATTGCCAGGCACAATGGATACTCGTGGTGATGTCAGCCATTATTATTACCATTGTCAATATTACTGTCAGTGCAGTGTCATTGCAAGAATAAGTGAATGGCCTCAACTAGGGGCTGTGAGTTTGTTGCAAGAGATTTATTATAATAATAAAAGCTTTTAATTTTTTTTAATTACATTTTTGCAGATTCAGGTGATCCCACAGTAACTCTTGCTTTTTCCTCTTATTTTTCCTATTCTTTCCTTTTAGCAGAGCAAAGGTGAGATCCTGCCTGGTGCTGTGTACGACCTGACACTTCCCCAGGGGTGGGGATATATCTCACCAAGTTTGTGATCTGCTTTCTTGGGGCTTTGCCCTGCTGCCAGGACTGCATTAGCAGTCTCTTCGCCAGCCCGGCAGAGAGCTCCCCCTGGTGCCTGAAGGTCCTCTGGGCTTCACTCCCTCCAAGATTCAGACACAGCACCCTTTGCTCTCTAATAGGACCAGCGCACTTGTTTTAAATATGTTCGCACCTCTAGTCTCTCTCCTAATCTTGTTGCACACTCAGGAGCTCTATTCTCTTTAAAATGATGTTTTGGGGAATATCCAGTATCATTCATTCATTTTACAGGATGTGTGTGTGTGTGTGTGTGTGTGTGTGTGTATGTGTGTGTGTGCTGGGGATCAAGCCCAGGCCTTCACAGCACGCTGCAACTCCAGCCCATTTTGATTTTTGATTTTGAAACAGGGCCCCGCTAAGTCATTAAGTTGCCCAGGCCGGGCTCTGACTTGTGGTCCTTCTGCCTCAGCCTCCCAGGGTGCTAGCATGACACTCCTGCACCACTGGGCCCAGTTTCTAGATGGATTTTATCAGACTGGCTTTCAATGTTCTGAAACCAATCTGCTGGCACCTTTGACGATGTTAACTATGTGTCTGACCTTAGTCAAATAAAGTTTTTTTTTTCTCTCTCTCTGTTCTATGACCCAAGCTGTCCTAGAAATTCTGTGAGGCTAGCCTCTTTCTTCTCAGAGTTTCTAAGGTTCTGGAATTCCAACTAGGAGTGGGAAAGAACCAGTGGAAAAGGATGCGGGACAAGCAGATGTTTGGAGGAAGTCAAAAACAAGTCACATCTATCTATGCAATATCTCCCAGAGTAGGCCTTTTCATAACCCAATTTTGCTCATAAGAAAAAAGATACTGGCTTGCATATAATGAAGTAAATGCTGATATTTAACATACCAGTGAAATCCCCATCTGCTAAACCAAATGGGTTCCGGGATTTTTCAGTGGACTTCCACAAAAGGACTGGCCCGGCCACGAGAGCCATGCTGCTTTTACTCGCTAGGTGGCAGCAACACTCAGCTTTGCTAAGTAGCAGAAAGTGGCCTTTTAGGTTGTCATTACTTTCCCATAATTATGATTTTTGTTAGTACATGTTTGGGACACATATTAATTACAGCCAGCTTGGGGGAAACGGTGCATATCCCTGTCCCATCTTGATCACTTTTACATCCTCTTCCCTTTTCCCGTTCCCCACACCCCACCATATTCTCTTTCCGTGTCCACAATCATTCTCTCTACTTCTGTTATCATTCTTATATTTATGTCTCTTTATTATCCACGTGTTTAATTTGGGAAACATTTGCATACATTGTATTTCTTTTATTTCTCTAAACAACTAAGCAGGTTTAATTCCAATGACAAGTCATAGCAAATATATGTACAGATTTCAGAAGAAAAGTTTAGAATGTGAGAGGTAGAAAAGAATGAGAGCAGCAGTTGAGTATAAATAGCCCCCAAATTTTCAGAAGATGAGACAGAACTGGAGTGACTTGTCCAGGGTCATATAAGTATTTAGTGGCTGAAATCTCTTAGCTCTCCATCTGAAACTCTTCTATTTTCTTTTTTGAGGAGATAAATATGCCCAATACTTTCACTTGGCACCTGTGCAGCCTGAAGCAGGTTAGTTAGCCTCTCTGGTCCTCGAGTTCCTCATGTGCAATGGGAATAACAGTAATATATCCATCATAGGGTTTTGTCAACATCAAATGAGACTGTGCACGTAAGAGACAAGGAAGCACATCACAGGCAGATGTGGCACACACAGAGATGTCTCATGGTGCTTTGTGCTTCAATTACCTGTGACAAACTCTGGTACAAAACACTACCTACAGCCCTCCCTCCCCCAATCCCTCCTCTGGACAGTGCGTGTATTTTTAACAAAAAAAGTTATAATCAAGAAAGAAGAAATGGGGAAAGGCAGAGTGTCTTGTGAGAGGATATATAAGACCTCTTCCAATGCAAATAGGTCTCTGATTCTAGCATGAAGTGTCTCACTCCAGTTTTCTCCCTTAGGAAAGAAAGTGAGAGAGACAGTGTCTCATATCCTTTGTCATCAGTCACCCACCTACAACAAAGACCTGAAGTCAGGGAGTTGAATGGTCTCTGAGAACAACAATTGCTTCATTAAACAAGCCATGGGTAAAACCCTTGAGAACAAAATCCTCAGAACTGGTGAGTCTCGTACAGGTGAGTCTCATACAGTTGTAAGCATCCTGCAAACAGTGGAGTGTCATATCATCAGGGGATCCATTTCTTGAAAATTTTTTCTAGGACAGAAACCATTGTATCTCTTCAGCCACATAACTATTGGCCAGATTCCATGGCTGCCAGCACCCTATAGAATCACTGTAGCTGAATGAAATCTGAGTGCTGGTAACATTTTACTTTTATGAAATGTCTGTACGTGTAGACAGTGATTTGTTCACTCTTTATAAAATATGTTGGGCTTTTTACTCTTGAAACAACGCTGAAATCAATATGGCAGGTAGTAAATCACCATCTCATATATAAAGAGATTTTAAGAGGCAAAACAAGATCAAGAACAGAGAGGAGCAGGCATCTGTAGTCCTAGCACACAAAAGGCTGAGGCAGGAGGATCACTTGAGACCAGGAGCTCAAGGCCAGCCTCAGCAGGATAGCCAGACCTTTTCTTGAGGAGAAAAGAAAAGAACAAAGGCCCTGAGTTAGATGAAATCCCATTCTTGAGTTCACATCTTAGCTCTGGAGGTTCCTAGCTTTGTAACTCTGGGCAAGTTAGATGATCTTTCTAAGCCTCAGTTTCCTCCTTCACACACAAGTTCAAGGACAGCTTGGGCAACTTAGCAAGACCTTGTTTCAAAGTGAATAGAATAGGGGCTGGAGAAATGGCTCAGCGGTTAAAGCACTTGCCGAGCAAATACTACATCAAGCGCGAAGTACCCGAGTTTGATTCCTCAGCACCACCCAAGCCAGGAATGATGGTGCATGCCTGTAATCCCAGCACTCAGGAGGCTGAGGCAGGAAGACTGCCGTGAGTCCAAAGCCAGCCTGGGCTCCACAGTGAGTTCGGGACCAGCTTGGGCTACAGAGCAAGACCCTGTCTCAAAAAAAAGTGAATAGAATAAAAAAGCTTGGAAATGTAGGTCAGTAGTAGAGCACTTGCCTAGCATTTATGAGACCCTAAGTTCAATATATGTATATTCTAATATATATATAATATATATTATTATATATTAATATATTATATATATTATATATAATATATTATATATATTAGAATAATAAGTTAAATGTTATATATATATTAATATATATTATATATATTAGAATAATAGGTTAAATGTTCAATGATGGTACTGGCACATGCCTGCACCTGTAATCCCAGTACTCAGGAGGCAGAGATAGAAGGACTGCAAGTTTGAAGCCATCTTGGGGTACATAATGAGTTGGAGGCCAGTCTGAAGACTCTGTCTCAAAAGGAAAAACAAGGGGGGGTGGGGGATGTAGCTAGCTCTATAGTAGAGCCCCTTCCTAGCATAGCATGGGTTTAATTCCTGGCACCACAAAAAGTTATTTCTCACTAAATGACAGAAGTCAAACAGGCACCTCAGAAGTCTTGTGAGCTAAATGTTCAAATGCAAGAGCACGGCTACATAGATCCAGAGTCAGACTCACTTTTCTGTAACAAGGAAGGGGCAGGATTTGTTTGTCAACTGATCATTAGACCAAAATTACCTATTTTATCCAAGACAGAAATTCACAAATGAATCTTCAATATTTGATTTGGTGAAGAACTTTACCACTTTTGCTAGATTTTTTTCCTAGTGTTGGTGCAGGAGCCATTCATCCTGTTCTGTATCAGCATGGCCTCTTCTGTTCCAAGAATCCGCACAGAAGGAGGAAGTTAGAAAAAGGCCAGGAAACACTAATAGTGCAGGGAGCACAGGGCTGGGGTGGGGGTGGGGGTGGGGAGGGTGGGGGTGGGGAAGGAAGTTTCAGCCAAGAACACTGAAGGGTTTTTTTGTATCCTTAGAGAGAATGCTAAAGCCACTTTTATCCCCAATGCTACAGTCTCCCATCACTGTGACACAAAGACTTGATATACTATTCATAGTTCCTTGAAGTCATTTGTTCTGAAACCTCTTCACATCCCCCCCCCCCATTCCTTAGACCATATTCCAAAGAAACAATTCCCAAAGGAATAGGAGGTGGGGGGTACAGAACTATGATAGGTCATTCCAAGCCCCACTATTTGTAATAATAAACAATTGAAAACAATCCAAACGTTGAACAATAGTAGAGTATCTAAAAGAGGTAGCCTATTGACCAGATGGAATGTTATCTAAGAATCAACATGGTACACGTGTGGGCTGTGGTAAGTGAAAAGGCCCAACATGGTACAGACACATATGAGTATGTAGCCTAGTGTGTGTGAGTGTGTGTGTGTGTGTGAGAGAGAGAGAGAGAGAGAGAGAGAGAGAGAGAGAGAGAGAGAGAACTTCAGTAAAAGGAAAGAAAATTAGTATAATGGGTATAATATGTCCTTTTACAAATATTTCATTTAATCCTCCTGTCAAGTAATCTGTTGTTAGTTTCTATAATAAAATTTCTGCCTCAGCTTGGGGAGGTGCTGCACAACTGTAATCTGAGCTACTCAGGAGGATGAGGCAGGAGGTTGTCAAATTCCAGGCCACCTTAGCAAGACTCTGTCTCAAAATTTAAAAGTCAATAAAAAAGACTGGGGATATAGCTTATCGTGAGGCCCTGGATTCAATTCCCAGTAATGTACAACTCTGTAATTCTAGTATTCTAGAATGCTGAGGCAGAAGAGTTGTACATTGAAGCGTAAGGCTGAGCAAGACCTTGTCTCAAAAATAATGGGCTAGAGGGCATATCTCAGTCATTAGAGTGGTTGATTAGTGTGCACAATGCCCTGGGTTCACTCCCCCAGGACCACATAAAAAATTAGTCAGATGTGGTGCCTGTAGCACAGGTGCCTATAGTCCCAGCATTCAGGATGCTGAGGCAAAGGATTGTCAGTGAGCTCAAGATCAGCCTGGGCAACATGGTGAGCTCAGGACCAGTCTGGACTACATTACAAGACCCTGTCTCAATAATAATAATAAATGGAATAGGTATGTAGCTCAGCTCAGTGTGAAGGCCCTGGCTTGAATCCCCAGGACCACAAAAAGGTCTTTTTTAAAACCCTCCCTGGATTGTAATTTGGATTGTGTGTAACAGTATTTTGAAAATGTGACTTTGAAATGAATGGCTTTACCATTTACCCGCTATGAGACCTTGGACAAGTCATTTTGTCTAAATTGCTTCCTTTATTAACTAAAGGAGAAGGTGATTACACGTTAAATCCGAGTGTCTTGGAGCTGGCAAGTGAGTCATAATTTCAGTTGTTCCATCTCTGAGAGTTTCAGAGTAGATTGCCTACCAGGAAGTGTCCATTAACAGGTTTTGCAAAACACCACTGAAGAAAAATATAACTGACCTTCCCATTTTAAAGCAATAGTAGTTCAAAATGTTCTATCACTGTCACTTAAAGTTCCATGAATTTTGGAGACCAGAAAAAGTGCTTCCTTTTCACTGCAAGTGAAGAATTGCTATGGAATGGGTTGGAGGGGGGAGGAACATACCCAGGAAGAATCTGAAACTAGGCACTGAAAGCTGACAAGAAGAAAGTTGAAATTCTGTGATATCCCCAAGGCCCAAGGAAAACTTGAAGCAGCCTTGTTTTCAGCTAGTGTTCAGTTAAGATTGTCCTCTAGGAGGCGCTACACTCCCAGTGCAAACTGTCCTTCCCATGTGGGTGAAGGATGACTTGGGCCACATGGGATCTGGGTATCTCCCTGAGTTAACCCTTCTTAGCCTGACACTCTGTGAGGCCCATGGGCCTCGCTCTTCGCCACAAACTGCTGAGGCTATGGTATTCGGCTCCGATGCTCACCGGAAGTGGCTTCAGTTTTCCCTTCCCTCTTGCGAGCGGCTTTCTTTTCTTGCCAGATCTATCCTCCCATGGGTTGTTTTCAAGTATTCTTCACGAAGTAGGAAAGGGCTCAAGCACTCTGGTGGCTGCAGTCTGTTTAGAACGCCTGCTCTCCCTTCTGGCTTCCGCTTGCAGGAGGATATGTGCCTGGGAGGAGGGAGGAGGAGTCTGACTCCGCGACTTGCTTTGCCACCCACCAGGAAGTAGACCCTACCCTGTCCCCTTCCGAAGCAGGCCTTCTTTCCAACAGCTGAGGGAAATAGGGGAAGGAAAAGGGCGGGGCGGGAACACAAAGGCTACTGGTGCTCTGTGAAGCTTCACTATTCTGGGTTCAAAATAATTCCAGTATATGAATAACTTCTGTGTTTATTTCCCCCGGACAAGCCTCTTTATTAAAGAACTCCACACAATTATTATTCTTTGCCAGAAAAACATAAACTGTTGTCTCTGTCTGCAGACCACTCTGTCGGCATTTGATCATCACCTGGTGAAACATCCCCAGCCCTCTGCCCACTAAGGCAGCTGCACGGGGTGGGGGACAAAGGCTTTCCAGAAGCTAGAGTTAGGACAGGATCAGAAGGGACACAGTTGCCTATTCCAGCCCGAGCTGTGTGGTATACTATTATTATTATTAGCACTTGCTGCTAATATGGGATAATTCTACTGAACTCATAGCTTTATTGCCAAGAATAAATGAAATAATTTAAATGAAGTGTCTAATTAAGTACCAACCACATACTGCTATTATTATGACTACTAATTACATCTACACTGAGCCTGTGCTCTTATCTACACTGGTCATTTCACCTGATCCTTTAGATCAACTGATTTGAATATTAATAAAACAATGGTAAGCAACTGACATTATCCCCTTTTATAGATGATGAAACCAAGGCTCAAGGCTGCATAGTCCTTGAGTGGCAGAAATGCGACCCAGGCCCAGATGTATTAAGTTCCAAAATCCACACTCTTCACCACACTGCAGTGGATAACAGACATATCTGGGGCTGGCTCTCCAAATCAACCAGTCAGTTACTCTCCTAGCTTGTCTATTTCTGCAATTTGAATGCTTACATAATGACAGCATTTCTCCCTGAACTAATTTCCTCAAATGTCATTTCCCCCTTCTCTAAACAGACTGAACACATCCCTGACTCACATTTGCACAAAGTCATTTCACATTTCAGATTTTCTTTCCCCTGCAGTCAGCCCGATGGCAATTCCACAGGCCCAGGGCCAAACTCCCGCTCATCGTGGAGGATGTGTGAATACCATAGGCTAAGAAAATAGCAGAAACCTGACTGACAGAGGTCCCCTGGGCGCTGCTTACTCGGCTCCTTCCCAGCAGGCTCTGGATTAAGATATAAATGAAGCATATGGAGATGGGGAAAAGCATATGCTAGGCGTGCTGTGGCCGTCATTGCTGTCAAGAACACACACTGGGTCATTTGTAATTATGAAAACACCACCAAGCAAGCTACCCACATATTTCTACAGAACCCAAATTGAAGTCAGAACTTTGTTTCTCACACCTTCCTTCTTAAATCAACCTCATCAGCAGTGTGCCAGAGTACACACATCCAGAAGGAACCAGACTGGGGCACACCCACCCCTCCCCTGTGACAAAGAAAAGATAGAGAAAAGAACAGTTTGTTCCAAAAGACTGAACAGTCTCTCCTGGGGCTGTTTCTGTTGAATTAATTATCCCCAGGCATAATAGCAAATGTCATCATCATCAACAACAAAAACTTATTGAACATAAACTCTTTACACAGCACTTAGCTGAGCAGAAAACACATACAAGAATGCTCCATCAAGCCAGGCATGGTGGTGTGCCTGTGGTGCCAGCTACTTTGGAGGTTGAGGCCAGAGGGTGACACAAGCCCAGGAGTTCAAGGCCAGCCTGGAAACATAATGAGATATTGTCCCTCTCACACACACACACCACTCACAATCCAATAGATGGTGACTACTTGCAGAGCTCAGTTTAAAGAACCATTTCTTCCACAAAGTCTCTTCTCTACACTAGTGCTTGGCCATCTCCCCTGTTTCACCCAAAGATTTGATCATTTAGTTCTTGACTCAGACTGGCTGCCACTCTCTTTGGAATCTCTCTTGTCCTCTGCCTCTTCAAGCTACTGGAAAGCTCTTCCACCTGCAGTCAGATTGCCCTGACTTTGAGTCTGCCTCTAGGAGGAGAGGGAATGGCACAGATCAAGAGGCAGAGGCTCCCGGGCCAAGGTGATTGCCTGGGTGGAAGCAGTGAGAAAAGAGTCTGGAATGGTATACAGGGGCCGGCTCATAGGAACTCTCCCAGGAAGAACAATTGCTAAACAGTCTTTGAAGTGTACTTCTATGGTTTGGATCTGAAGTGCCCCTAAAAGCTTCATGTATTTAGAATGGTGTGCTGTTGGGAAGTGGGACCTGGCTGGAAGGGGTGCATGCTTGGAGTCTGACCTGAAAAGATGATGTCAGCTCGTCCAGACTGGGGGTTGCTTCTCCCTCGAAAGGTCTAGCGTTTGCCTGAATCTCCAGGCGTGGATAGGCTTCCTTATTTTATTTGACTTCTGCTTGCAATGCTATGAGCAGCTCTCCAGCCTCTGCCACGTGTTTCCACAGTTGCTGGCTGCTCATCAACGGACTGTGTGAGACCTTCTGAAACTGTGAGCAAAATAAATCTTTCCTGCCTTAAGCTGTGAATGCTGGGGATTTTGTCCCAGCAATGAGGAAGTAACCGAGACAAGCATCTTCCACAACTTTGCAGCATCTTCATTTTCTTCCCATCTCTTTTTCAGTTTCACTGGAGTGTGGAGATATAGGTCAAATCCCAAGTGGATTACACAATTGTTGCCAGTGCTGGATCAGCAGTGCTCCCTGTATTTACCTCCCAAAAGATTGTCAGGACAGCTTTGAGAACACACATGCATGCAAGTGTGTGCTTGTGTGTGTGTGTGTGTGTGTGTGTGTGTGTGTGTGTGTGCATGGGGGCATGGAGGAAAGAGCATTAGATAGGGTTTTGGAAGATCTGAGTTCTAGCAATGGGAACTTGAGTCAACACCTACCTCTGAGCCGTAGAGGAAAATGAAAGGATTAAAACTAGATGGTCTTGATACTCCTAACTGACATTCTGTGATCTGTCCTAAACGCTAACTACTGAAAACTCAACCAAAGTTCAAGGGCATGTGTCTTTTATTTACCCTTTGGCTCAGAGACAACCTTCACTTGTTCTCCTCTCCCTCCCTTTCTGCCTTGAATCTTCTGAACTGTGCCCTTGAGTCCTGGGAGCGGTGCTCTTGGGCCAACCTAAGCCTTAAAAGCTTTTCTCTGCCTTCACCCCAGCTGCTGGCAGAGATATGAGGATCCATGGGTGAAATCTTCTTTGGCTCTTGGCTGCCCATATGAGCATGATGACAGACCCCAAGCTCTGGAGAGTGTGCACACAGATTGCTTTGTACGCTCTGATCCTTTTTCCTCCCTAAGTACACATTCTCTAAATAGATCTTCAAGCAGGCCGTGAAGAAACAATGAGTTTCTTACAGTACAGCCTTTCAGCTATACAACTGTGTCAGCCCATTGACAATAGAGTTTTGCAAACAAAAAATCTCAAGAAAAGCCAGATTAAGGACAGCTTTATAACCATTGAAAAAATAGTTTCAACTTGGGTCTCAAAGTCTTAACGATCTCAGACTTTTTAGAATGATAGGAGCTGATGATTCACAAAGTGCAATATATTGATATGGGTAAGATTCCTTCCATTCACATGGCTTCCAAACGTCAAAATCAGTACTCAAAGCAGCAAACAATTTTCCTTAAGGATTTACATCTTAAGAAAAAGAGCATTTTCCTACATTACCAAAATTACACTCAAAAATTTTATCTAGGTGCCATATTATACACTTCACATTCAAAGTTTCACAACCATCTTAACAATGAGTGCCTTGATAGCTATTTGTCAATCCAGGTTCTCCCCAGAGATCAGACATTGCATTTGGTCTTTTCAGCCTCCTCTGACCGAGAAGACTTCCTTGACCTTTCAGCCTTTCATGACATTAGCATTTTGAAGCATCCAAGTCAATTATTTTGTAGAATACTCCATCATCTAAATTTGCAGGATTGTTTTCTCAGTACAATATTTTCATTCAACATTTTTGCAAGAAATTACAAAGGTGATGTTGTGTTTTTCTAGATTCTCTGTTTATGAAGTTCTGGATGGATTTATCAAAGTTCTCTCTCTCTCTCTCTCTCTCTCTCTTTCTCTCTGTATGTGTCTGTGTGTGTGCGTGCGTGTGTGTGTGTGTGTGTGTGTGTGTAACTAGGGATCAAGGCCAAGGCCCTGAGCTACATCCTCAGCCCTTTACTTTTGATTTTGAGACAGGGTCTCACTAAGTGGCTAAATTGCCTAGGCTGGGCGCAAACTTAACAATTCTCTTGCCTCAGCCTTCTGAGTGATAGAACTACAGGCCAGTGCCACAGGGCCCAGTGCTGGTGTCTTCATCACAGATATGTCATAGTACAAGCCGCGGCTACCATTAGGGATCTCATGCAAAGCACCGCAGTTACATGAAGTCAGGCTTCTGGCGCTTAGTGGTGCATCCTTGCCTGTTTAATGCACTTTCTTCTACTCTTTATTTGTGCCACATTTGCAGGTGCAACATGATATCTTAAGGTGCTTTCATTCACATTGACTGCTAAAGAGTTTGAGCATTTAAAAAAAAGTAAATATTTATTGGTTATTTGTGTTTTCTCTCCCACCCAGTTGCCAATTTTTGGAGGTTGTCTTTATTTTAGATCTCTCTGAATTACTGTCACTAATCACTATGAATTTTCTAATGTTTCCAGTCTTGTGAAACAATATCACACATAGTAAGATGTTTTGGTTTCAAATTCCAGTTCTACCACTCACTGTGTCACTCTAAGCAAATGGTTTTACCTCTCTCTGCTTTAGTCACCTCATCTGTAAAATGGGGCAGATAATGGCAGTTGCTTCCTCAGATTGTAGGGGGATTATATGAAATAGTAACTGTAATGCAGGTAGAACCATGCCTGGCACATAGTAAATAACAAATGTCTATGATTATTAGCTTTTTTTTTCATTTTATAGCTCCCATGTCATTTTGAGAACTCAGTAGTCTCATTGAAGTACTAATCTTACAAGTGCTCTCCGGCCCCACTTTGAGGTCTCCTGGTAGCCTCATCCATGAGCTATTTCTTTACAACTGTGTGTCACAGCACATATTGATTGCAACACCATCTTGTACAGGCAAGTGTGCCCATGATGTGATATACTTCAGGCGAATCAAGTTTTTCCTTCTCAGTGGGAAAAACATTCTGCAAACTTGAAGGGGGCCATTCCTCAAATATGGAATGAGTCATGCTAAGTTCTCTCCTTTACCCTAAAGGCCCATAAACTCTTCAAATACTTTTTCACTTGACTTTGCTACCTAACATTGTCATGTTTTATTCCACAACTAGTTAATACTCTCTTCCAATGACGGGTGTCTAGCACGGTATTGTAACTTAAACACTTCCCAGCCTCTCCCTGGTACTCAACCCTCAACTTGGACTGTTCTTTGTGTAGTGTTTCAAAGATTAGCATGATACAAATGCCCACAGCAGACTCTCCCTAAATGCTCCTTAACTGGCCTAATGGATGGAAAGGGCTGGAAAGCTAGTGCATCATAAAGGCCCAAAAGGAATGTTGGATGACCGAGCTGCCTGCTGATTGGCTGGCGTCCAAGGATGTAATAGAGGCAGAGCCCAGAACGCCGGGGAGTTTTGCCAGAGAAGTTAGTTGTCGCCCGTCGGGTGAAGGGGTAGACAGCCCTCTAGCTGGGAGGAAGCCGTAATGTGGCGCAGAGGCTTTGGGAGACCCGCCCAGCTCCGCCCCCTGGGGTCCCAGCAGGGGCCCCTGCCGAGTCTGGTCCAGCGCCTGCGCCCTGCGAGCCCAGAGCCACTAGTGGTTCCCGGCTCAGCTGTGAAGATGGCGGGCCGCGCTGTGCCCAGCATCGGAGGCAGCACATCCTTGCGGGGACTGCGGGAGCGTTTGGGTGAGCGGGCTGGCGACTCCCGGGGGGAACTCGGGCTTGAGCAGGAGGTGGGGTTCCGAGGCCTAGGGGACCCAAGAAGCGCCGCGGCGGGGTCCGGAAAACTTTTCCCCCATTCGCCTGACACCCTCCGATCCCACCCTTATCCCTGCTTGATCCCCTAGGCAAGGAACGTGGGAGTCCTCGGCCGGGGTAGCGAGGGGAAATGGCCGAGCAGCGCAGCCAATGGCCGGTGCCAACCGCCGAACTGCCACTGTGGGGGGAGGGGGGGCGAGGGAGGGCGGGAGCGGGGAGCGGGGGAGCTAACGGGCGCTGCGGGCGGCCGCGTGGGGCTGGAACCCGGGACCCCGCGAGAACTGGGTGGAACCCTGCGGCGCTGCGGGCGGGCGCATGGGGCTGGAACCCGGGACCCCGCGAGAACTGGATGGAACCCTGCGGGGTGCCAGCCTCTCCTCCTTACGTCGCTGGGCGGCCAGGGCGAGCACCGTCCTGGACTTCGATGCCTCTTGCCGCCAGGGCAGCATTTCCTGGCTAGGAAAGTTTGAGTTTTCCCCAGCCTGGGGCGTTTGCAGCCTGCTGGTCCCGTTCCAGAGAGGAAGGAGCAGGGGACAGTTGGGGGCGGGGGCGGGGGGCGGGGGCTGGCCTTGAAAGTTGGGAAGAAACTTTCCTCCTTGCTCCTCCTGATTTGCCTGCTGTAGCACATGACTTGGACAAGATGTCACCTTCCGTGGAACATCTTGCATACCACTAGGCAGAGCTAAAGGAGAATCAGCATGTCGGAGGGCTTTCCCCAAAACGGGTCCTATCACCCGCCCCCCCCCCCAAAAAAAAAGTTGTCTCCGTCTGGAAAAAAAAAAAAAAACCTCTAAGCAAATTTGGGAGCTCCTCGCTTGGTCCAGGAGACTTGTGGCAGGTTGCTTTTAGCCTGCTTTGCTATGAGCGTGAAAAAAAAAAATGGTTTTATTGAAATCCTTAGAAATTTTTTTCACTTGCAGTTAAAAAGTCAGATTGGCCAAGATCCTGAGATTGGGAGCCCATGTTTTATTGAAGAGTACTTTTGAGCCACCAAAGAATGTCTCAAAGGCAAATACACTTTGGTCATGTCATAGGAAAACACTATTCCTTCTGTCTCAGCTTGTGGTTCACCTAGAGAGAGTTTGCAATGAACTGTTGTATCGTTTATTGTCATTTAAGGTTCTCTGATAATTATTTTAGTGATTGACATTAACCAGCATGTATGCTAATACGTTGAAGGCCCTGTGGTCTGCATGTCCCCAAAAAGCATTTCTATATTGGATGTTATGAAGTACTCTCATGGCACAGTTGCAAGAATTTACAGTATCACAAACGAAAAACTTAAAAGCCATGCAAAATAAGTTTAACTCAGAACCCTATTTGACATCCTTCCTGTCCTTTTTCTGTTAGGAATTGAAAACACATGTTAGACTTTTGAACAGCACCAGTTTGCCTAGAACTGTCCCCTTGGACTCATCCTTTTCCTGTAAGGGTCAAGAAGACAATGAAATGTTTTTGCTAGAAGGTCAATTTCATCTCTTGCTGGAAGCCTGACTGCATGAGTTAAAATTGTACCATGAGGGCTGGAGGAATAGCTCAGATTATCATCTGAGCCAGGCAAGTGCTGAGTACCTGAGTTCATTTCCCCAGCACCACATAAGCCAGACGTAGTGGCACATGCCTGCAATCCTATCACTCAGGAGGCTGAGGCAGGAGGATTGCTGTGAGTTCAAGGCTGGCCTGAGCTACATAGTGAGCTCAGAACCAGTCTGGACTACACAGTGAGACCGTGTCTCACGAAAAAATTGTGCCCCCAGAAACGACTATATAGGTACACAGTACAGTCTACATACATTTATTCCTCTATTAATATACATACTATATTATGTTAATATATAAATGTACATTTACGGAGTTACTTTCTATGTATTACACTGTGCTAAGTCTGTTGCCTACCGAAAGAATACACTTAACAAAGCACGCATTTCAATTTCTATACAGAATTATTATATAAGTAAAGTTTATTTGAATATTTCAACCAAATGAGCCTAAGAAACTTAGTGGATCACTTGTCATCTTCCGTGTCTTCTTTCTCTAAATTCATGCATGGTTTCTCAGTTTAGAATAAATTATTCAGAGAATACTTCCTACGGATGCAGGAAAAAAATCCCTGCAGAGATTGAGAGGCTGATTACCACAGAATTTTAGGGTTGGAGAACATTAATATTATGACCTTGTTCTAGCAGCCAGCAGCCCAGCTAGAACCCCTGGGTAGGTTCTACAACTTGAATGTACCGGATGGGAACTCAGGAGCTTTCTGAGCAACCATTTCCTTGTAGACAGCCTTAGACGGTAGAAAATTGTCCCCAGTTTTTATTAACTTCAAAACATGCTGTCTTTGGTTTGGAGTGGGTGTCTTTTGGAAGCCTCACATCCTTATGAGGAGACTCAGAATGTTGATAGGATCTTTGCAAGAGTTAAATGAAATACTGCAAATGAACTTTATAAACAGAGGTGAAATATATTGCCTAGCAGGGTACTTTTTGAAAAGTACCATAAATATTGATTAACATTCATAATTCAGTGTTAGTAATACATGTTATACATTTTAAAAATGTAATCTCTCCGCAAAAAGTAACATTTACATTAATTTGAGTTTAGAGTTAAGATAAGAACTGCAAAACTACTGTAGTATGGTATACTCACTGCCCCTGGTTTATATGTGTCTGCCTTAATACGTACTTCTAACTGAATGGGAGGTAAATTCCTCAGTCAGTGAAGTTCATTAAAATGTTCACTCAGTCAAGTCCACACATAAAGGCGGTTTCCCATTGCCTTTACATTTTACATAATTTTTAACACCTGTCCTTTATGTCAACATATTTCTTCTCAGTAGGAATTTGGATACAAAGATCTAAAAAGCAGATTTGATATTATTTCCTTTATACGATTATTCCCACCACAGCTCCTTCTAAGATTATTTCTGTCTAATAAGATCTATAAATAATCTAGGAAAATCACGCATTTTGAGAAAAAATTATCCTTATGGTCGGCCACATGGTGTCAAATGCAAACTCGTTTAGATTTCTAAACAGGAAAACTGAATATGCAAAAACAGTATTACAGAGGCACTTTATTTTTTCATCTGTGCTTACACAGAAATGTGAGTAGGGGAATATGTGGACGGTTTCAATTTATAGACTATATTTAATACACTAATCTCAAATTCAGAAGGTAATCGTGATCCACACAATTGACAGTAGTCAATTATTCAGGAAGCAGAGAAGACTCTAATCTTCAAATTTAACTGGGTCGTAGATTATCCGAGTTGTTAGGTCCCTGGGGTTTAAGAAAAAAACTCCTTTTTTCTCTTTTGAAATGGTGATCCGTGTGGCACCAGTCGTGATGTCACTTTTAAGATTACACTGTAAAATAATTCCTAACTAGCTTTCCTCAGGGGCGACTAACACCTCATAGACCATGCATTCATTCTGTCAGTGCAAGGAGGGCCCCTGTGCTTGCTTGCTTATTTTAATTGCCAATTTTTCACTGTCACGTTTGTCTTGATAGATCCTGTGCTTCTACATGATGGTAAGGGAGTTTTCAATGTCACTCTCCATGACCAAGTGTAGATACATGAGATTAAAGAGTTCAGGGATCCCCCACAATAACCCTCATGGGAATCATCCTGTAGTTTTTCTCACTCGCCTCAAATTATGTTCTCTTAATCTTACACATTAGCCTTATTGAAATTTATCACTTTCTGCCTGTGTATACCAAGTTAGCACTTTGTATAATTTGAATGGTTTGCTGGACATTTTTCTGCCTGGAATGATAGATCTTTGGAGATTCCTTCCTCTAGACACTGGTTTACTGCACACCTTCCCGGTGCTTCACTCTGGGGGGCCAGAGCCTGCGAAGGAAACTGTGGTAGAGATCGCGATCAGCATACCGGAGGCCCTGGGTCCCATCTCCAGCACCAGAAAAAAAAAAGTTTTAAATGATTGCAATACTCGGCCCCATACCCAGAGGAGGAGATTAGGCATGGCTGTTGTTTTTAGAATGATTTAGATGCCTCCAGTGTGCAACAAGGTAGAAAGCTCCGGATCTAGGTAATTAATAAATGTATTCTTTCATATTGGCTTCATCTCTGAGGATCTCAATGTTAACACTTTGCTTTCCGATTCCGATCCATAAATTCTGAACCTCTTATTTAAATCCCCAAGTTCTGGCGAAACTTAGTTTTTCTAATTTCTTACTAGCGCAGTTTTTCTATGCTTGGTATTTTCCCTTGTTTGAAGTCTTGGGGGTAATTATTAATCATTGGTGACCTGCTCATCCAGAGCTTGTGCTGCCCCTGCCACTAACAACTCTAATTGTCCTTATGGCCACAAATAACATACCACATAAATGGTAAACACTTTTAATTCTCCTTTTTTGTCAGACCTTATGTAAGTTCAGTATATCTTTGTTGCTTATCCAGATTAGTCATGATTTTACCTTATGGAAGTGATTTGATCCTTTATCATTGCAGACCCAGTGGGCTGAGGGTTGCCAACCCCTGCATTAGCTGTATCTGTTCTCCACATCTAATCCTTTTCATTTATCTCCCTGTTCTGTAGTTGCTGAGGCCCAAGCTATTGCAGAAGTAAGGAGAAATCAAGGTGGAGTTAATTCTTTAGCAGCACATCCTACAAATATGAGATCGACATTCAGACCTGGTATAGTTTCTTTAATACTTTGGTAAATGTCAAAGTGTTATTTATTATGGTCGTAGGGATCAAGCTCAGGGTCTTCACACTGAGCTACGTCCCACCCGTTTGCTTTTTTTTTTTTTTTTTGCTTTCAAGATAGAGTCTGGGATGGGCTCAAAGTTGTGATCCTCCTACCTCAGCCTTCCACAGTGCTGAGATTACAGGCCTGTGCCACCAGACCCAGCTAAAGTGTGGTAACTCTAAAATTTGATACCAAAATAATGTCTAACCATATTCTTTCTTTTTTAGTGTTGGATGGATCGGTTCTTAAAAATGATATGAAACAAAAATTGGCGAAGGAACGTAGAGAAGAAAGAACAAAGAAGCAAGAGGGTATAATTTAGGTTTTTTAAATAACGCATCAATATTATGCAAAGGTTATATGTTTCCAAATTGGTTTTGCTTTCTTTTCCTAATCTGTTTCTATGATAGTTTAAATTTTTATTATGTAAAAGAGTATTGTAGTGGATTAATTTTATTTCCTAAATCAGTTAAAGAAAACCTATGAGAAGTCTTTGACTAAATTATTCAATTTTAAAGTAGTTTATTAGATTTAATTTTCTGAGACCTAAGGTGTGAAGTTTTTTTTAAACACTTATAAGCAAGCAAAACGGATTTCAGTAATCAGTGGTTCTTAAAACGAAAATAAACCAATATTGGTGATTCAAAAACTTCATGTAAATTAGGACCTAAAAGAATAATCTTTCCACAACTTAGGCACTGACAAAACTAGTGCTTAACTCTGTGCAGGTGGAATATAGATGATCTTGGTCTCGATGGAGGAGAGAAAGAGAGTGTCTTGAGAGTATGTTACAACTGCATAAGTACCCTCTGGGCTTCAGGGAGGGAAACTTGAATGTAGAAAGACATGTCCTTTTATAATAGAGCATGCGGCTAAGTCTACCAGTGTAAAACCTGCATGCTTATTATGGTCAGTGTAGACGAGGACTTTGAAAGAAGCTTTGTCATGGAAAGAAGCAAAGCACACATACTGGCTGTGTAGAGTTTTTTCCATTTGTATTTTAAACACAGCATATTAACCTGGTCGAGTTAGACTTTAGTTCTGAGTAGCAAAAATAGCACATAGAGGAAAATAATTATTTTTAATTTGAAATTTCAGTGTGACAGGATGAGAGTCCTCTGGCTTAGACACCCTGTGGACCAGAGTGAAATGAACACTGAAAAGCTGATTAGCTGGTGGCCCCCTCACATACATATGGAATCTTTACTTACTCGCATAGGTTTTGTTGGAAATATGTTAACTTTTCCCTTCTGTGTATGTAATGTGGAAAACTGAAATGTTTTCTTGGCTCTTACCCTTCAAAAATGTATTTGGAACATTTCAGCCAGTAAAGAAGTACAACTCCTTGAAAAGGAGAGAAAGGCCAAGTTGCAGTACGAAAAATACTTGGAAGAAAAGCAGCGAAAATTAAGAGAACAAAAGGAAAAAGATGAGAGGCGAAGAATATGTGCAGAAGAAAAAAGAAAACAAAAGCTAGAGGCGGAAAGGGTATGTGATTTATAACCTGCTTACAACTGGTACACACTGTGCTGCTTGAGTCTGACATATTTTTTTCATGGCCCTTGTTTGGGAGCCAATCCCAGCTCTTGTGCCTTCCCTGTAGTGCTTGAGGCTCTTGCCCTGTCCCAATAAGGTCGCAGAAGTATAGCCCTATTCACCTCCGGAGGGAGGAAAGTTGCAGGCCCAGGCCCAGCTGCCTTCAAAATGTGGCTCATATGGAACCTGTGGTCTAGGGTTTGTTAGGAGCAGTTTTCTCTGCCACCAGAAAGGATTTGCTATTGTCCTGTTGCCTAGGGACTACCGGCAGATGCCACCTCCTTACCACCTGGACATGTCCTCTTCTGACTTCTCCCACCTTCTCTCGCTCTGCAGATCCTCTGCCAGCCTGCACACTCGCTTTTTCTCTCCTAGACGGTGGCTGTCTCCCTCCCTGCCTGTCCCCTCTGATCCTTGAACTCCTTTCCCTCCCAGCCCCTGGCCTGGTGGTTCCCAGTCAGCACCCTCTCCCTCTCTGCTGTGTCACTGCTGCTTCTTTTCCCCTCTGGGCTCATTCTTCCGTGTCTTTGACCAGAGGCTTCATTGGGTCCTCTCCTTTTCCCTCCTCTTCATTCAGTGCCTTTGGCA
Organism: Ctenodactylus gundi; assembly: GCA_004027205.1. NCBI lineage: Eukaryota > Metazoa > Chordata > Mammalia > Rodentia > Ctenodactylidae > Ctenodactylus > Ctenodactylus gundi. The sequence continues at coordinate 277,452 of PVKB01002478.1, forward strand.
TCCGGCTACCTGTCTCGCCTTGTGTGATTTTTCTTAGTGACACTACGTGGTGGGTGTCGCATTACTTGGCCAGTGCTGACTCCTGATTCTGGCACGTGTTCTACGATGCCAGTCTCTGTCACTGTATTCCATTGACTCTCAAGTGTCCCTAAATAGGTCTTAGAGTGTCTACCTCTGACCTTCTTCTGCATGAGGCACCCCGCTGACCTTTGCTTGGTTCTCTTCTTTCCTCTGTTTTTCCCCATCTTTGGATTCTGCCTGTCATTCTCCCAATACGTATTCTCTCCACCTCTCCCCCTCCTGCTTTAACTCTCACTCTCTAGCTCCCTCTCCCTCCCCAACTCCCTCAGCCTCCCTCCCTCACAACCTAACCCCTTCCTCCCTCTCCCTCCTTGTGTCCCCCTCCCTGTTGTCCCGCCCTGTGCCTCCCTACTTCTCCTGCTTCCTCCCTCCCTTCCCCAACCCCTCTGCCTCCCATCTGCCTA